>DWEE01003257.1:0-10666 GCA_018245755.1 Parelbella macleannani
TCTTTTATTGCTAACATGTTGAGAGCGATGTATACAGCGTAGCACTCGCTGTCCGGCAAACCATATCCAGCCTGAAAATACCGACCGTGGATTTGGTAATACTCCGTATATCCGTCAAATAAAATTCAGTCATGTGGTAATGTAAGCAAAGTGTTATTTTCCCGGGAACGTCGAAAAATATACTCTATTCGAAAGCACCTAAAATGTGATCTCAAATGTGCCTGGTCACAACTTTTATTTATTATCATGAATCAATCGTATTATACCTTAAATCTACTTTTTTATAGTTGTAAATCTTACATTCGTAGAAACCGAAAATAGGAAATCTTTGTACCTCCAAATGTGCAATTGAGAAATATATAACCTCATTAAAGTAATAATTATGTTCGATCAAATCTGCGATCCGAGGCTTTAGCGAGTCCTCCTCCAAATCCAGCTCCTGTTCCTCTTCACCAAGGTTTTCAATCTTTTCCGATTTACTAGCCACAAACTAAAACGTTTTTTTCAATTAAAATATTAAAAACATTGTTATTCAATTAAAAATAAAAGTTTAGGCGAATATAAAAACAATCAAATAATAATTTAAAAAGTACAATAAAAACTGTGATAACCCGAAACATCTCATCCAATTTTTGAATAGCTGCTAGCTGAGGCGGCGACAGATAGATATCGTTCAGCAAATCGAAGTTAGGCCGGAACTTATCCAGTTTCACCTGCCATGAATATTGTTCGAAACTGTCTACCACGTCTGGTGGCTTCTGCGTCAAGATTTTCTGAACAACGTCAACGAGATGGTCGTACCTGTATATCCATAAAATGAGTTCTTAGGTAGCTTTAATGAACAATCTAAATTCAAGAGCAATAACATTAAAATTACAAGAAATGAAAATGGTAAAAAATCATTGTGGGCTGATTGGCGCGGTGAAATTAAGTAAGTTATAATAAATTCAATATTGTGGACGCAGTGGACGGGAGTAGGCTGATAATGATGATGAAATTCAATATGTTGAGTTATGAGAAAATACTAATCTTGACTTAAAAGTAACTGTACATTTTTGAACAATAGCTATGTTATGCTACCTAGACTAAAAGGAACACTTATTCACAGCTTACATAGAGTCTCCAGTCGCGCCACTTTGTTGTTTAAGATAATTTTTAGCAAGAATCAAATCATTATTGAGATCAGGCATTACATTTTCAGTGGCTGCTATAATATCTGGTTCTACCAAAAATGTTTGCGACATTGTGCGATTTCTCGTTGTTTAACAGCTCCTTAAATGATATTCTTTAATAAAATAAAATTAACATAAACGTTTGGTACTTTTGTTTCTATGTAAATGACAGTTATTTCGTTGACTTAAATTTCTTCAAGGATCTTGTAGCCTTTTTACAGCCAATGGGTAAAAATCGATTTAAACTTTTCCTTACTCATTAGATACTACAAAATATTAAAGCAAACCTTTTAGGATGGACTACTCTCATTAAAGTCACAAATGTCATTGTCAAATGTCAATGAGGCGCCAAAATAAAATCGCAAATTTTTCATTATTTAATTTTACGTAATTTTTGACATTACAACAGTTAATTTGTATACATGTAAAATCATCATTTAACGTATATAAACTGACGGATTTGATTTGTTAATGTAAAATAATATACAAACATATTCAACATAACCTCGAAAGCAAAACAAACTAGAATACAATGGCTGCAAAATTCGACGCAGCCGCCTACAACTTCCGCAAGAAATGTCCGTACGTGAATAAGAATCTCCTGAGGTGGTTCCCAGGGCACATGAACAAGGGACTCAAGCAGATGCAACGGAAACTGAAGTCCGTGGACTGTGTGATAGAAGTCCATGACGCAAGGATACCCTTCACAGGCCGTAATCCGATATTCACAGAAACCTTGACTGGAGCGAAACCTCACATACTAGTGTTAAATAAAAAAGACTTGACCATACAGTCGTTAATTCCCAAAATAAAGGACCAATTGAAAGAGGAGCAAAATATTGACAATGTGGTATACACAAACTGCAAAGACCAGCACTGCAGAGGGTTGAAATCTCTTAAACCGCGAATGGTGGATATTATTAAGAATTCAAATAGGTATCTTTTACAATTTTTTTAAATTACATGTTATTATTATTTTATAAAGTATTATGCCTTAGGCTGTATCTCACTTACCATCAGGTTATACTATAGCAACATAGGCTTCCCCAATGAGTGCTACCACATCCTATCCTCGGCTTATCACAATATGACTAACAACAGATAAGGCATGTTTATTTTAACAAAATATTTGGGTTATAGAAATCAATACCTACATAGTAGCATATTTAAAAATGTATTGTAGGCAAACAAAATATATCTCTGGAATCAATATACAGTGATTACATTTATCTATAATCCTAATGCAAATTCTTCAGCAACATTTTTCCTGCCCGTAATTGCAAGATGTGTTTGACATACACTGTTTCTTTAATATATATTGCAACAACTACATACATATATACATATAAAAATCGGGGAAGTTGTACAAGATTAAAATGTGTTATATTTCACTGAAACTCTTGTTACTCACTCTGAAAATACCCAACAATCTAGACAGTAATAAAACTGCTATTTATCTCTTGATAAAGTAGTTCTATAATTATTTTCTAGACTTGAGATTCCTAATCTATTTTAGGTTAGAGACGCCTTTTCCTAAATGAATGGATACCTCAGACCTGTTTGGGGATCCCTGCTTTGAACTCTAGAATTTGTATGAACTCCAGATGCAGTACAGTCTCCAGGACAGTCTGAAGTGATGAATCTTAGTACTCATATCAGAGGCTATGACTCGTTTTGAGTTTTTGCACCACCTTAGTTTTTAGTTTTAGTTAGACTCTAGAGATTTACTTGCTAATCATAACAATAATAATCAACCCATTTATTATTCCACTGTTGGAATGTGGGTCTTTTCTCACATTGAAAGGGTAAGGCCATAGTCTGCCATGCTAGCCTAATGCAAGTTGGCAGACTTATAAATATAAATTCTAGGATGTGCATGTTTCCTTACGATGTTCTTCTTCACCATTATCAAGTGTTATTTAAACTTAAAAAGCACTTTTGTAAAGAGATGCATGCCATGGATCTCATTGAACCCGGTACTCCCAGAGTGAGAGGCTGAATTCTTAACCACTAGGCTATCACTGCTTTGCTATTCCTACTATAGACCCTAATATGCAGGATGTGACAAGCCGAGGACAGGGCTCTATGGCACTCATTGGGGGAGGCCTACGTCCAGCAGTGGACTAAGATAGGCTGATGATGATCATGATGATGATGATGATGAGACCCTAATAACACTTTTTTGTTATCTTGCAGATATAACAGGAGTGAAGAAAAAGATTACAATGTTATGATAATTGGTGTGCCCAATGTTGGTAAATCATCCCTAATTAATATGTTACGAAGCACTAACATGAGAATTGGGCATGCTCTCCCAGTTGGTGCCATTGCTGGTGTCACAAGGAGTCTGATGACTAAGATGAGGATTAACAACAATCCAGATATTTTCATGTTCGATACTCCTGGTTAGTTCAGCATAATGTGTCATATTTCTTATAATTCACAATTTTGTATAGTCTTTCATCATAGTTTTACTAACCCCCAACTGAACATAGTCCAGCCCAAACTCCTCACCTCACCATGACTTGTTATGCTGTTTTGTTTCATTGGTTCTTCTTGCTCTGGACTAAGATGTCTGTCCATCTTATAATTGATTAGTTAATACATTTAATTGAATTCTTCTTTTAAGGCATATTAGAACCATCAGTAACAGATATAGAAATGGGTCTAAAGTTGGCCCTTTGTGCATCATTACAAGACCATCTAGTGGGTGAAGAGGCTATAGCCGATTATTTATTGTACTGGCTGAACAGTCATGGCAACTTTCATTATGTGGATTATGTCGGCTTGGAGGAACCATGTGATGATATTAATAAAGTAAGTTCTCTCAATCATGTTAACTCCAATTTTTCAAAACATATTAGTGACTGCCTCGTTGGTTGAGTGGTTGCAAGCATGACTGCCGATCAGCAGGTCCTAGTTCCATATCTCAGGTTGGGTGCTATTGGCTTTTTCTAATTTAGAATTTCTAGTAGTGTATGGCAATAGGCTCACCACCTATGGGACGACCACCTCCCATGGGACGTAAATGTAACGGTTGGAACATGAGAGTGTACTACACTCCTCTGCCTACCGTTTCGGGGATTACAGGCGTGATGTTACGCCATCTTGAGAAGAGGATATTTCGAAAATTGGTCTGAAATACACCTTTAATCTTTATAGGAGACTGCCTCTGCCATATTCGAAGTGTTATTTATTGTAAAGTTAACAATAAGTCATACATGTTTTAGTTTTCATATATCAGCTTTAAGCTTTGCACAGATGGTATTTAGAAAAAAAAAACCAAAATATCCAGTACTCTTTTAAAATATGATAATGTCACATATGATTTGGGTTCAAAAAGCGCATGTGATTGTGTAACAGCTTTGTGTCTCAATGTCAATCCACTCTCATGTGTCACATATCAATGTTAAAATCGAAATTTGTTAATGTTTTCAGGTACTAATCGCAGGCGCAATAAAATTCAACCGAATAAGAAAAACTCGTGACTTTGATGGTACAATGAGGGAGGTGCCAGACCTTACTGAAGTTGCAAGGACTTTGATCAAGGCGTTCCGGACCGGAGAACTTGGGAAGGCCCTACTGGATATTGAGTTGCTAAAGAAACAAGAAAAAGGAAGGAAAGAAGAATTAATGGCATAGAAGGTTGTGGAGTGAATAGTGTTTGATAATAGTTGCCTGTAAATATTGTAAATGGTGTAAATATTAGATGGAAGAGATAAGATAAAATAAAATCATAATAATTATAATAAAAGAGGATGTTGTACAAATTTACATGTTTTATTTGAATAAAAAAGGCGATTTTTATTTGTTCTGTATTCTGGGTAACTTTTTGTTTTCTAACTAAAGGTTTCTCCAAAAGGCGTTGACGATATTTCCTGGACGTCAGCACATTGACCTAACCCAAAAGACATCATATATGAAATATGTATCATAACATTATGACTTAGACACTTATTCCTTGATCGGCCAAAACAATATGTCCTATAGTCCTATACTATTTCCATCCCAGCTAGAACAGCGTTCCAATAAATAGCTGCAGACTGACATGTCGCTTAGAGCAAAATTTTAGAAAAAAGTTTTGACATGCAAACCCCTATTGCAATATAATAGGTAGGCATGGTAGATAGGTGCTATATCGGTATTATTATTCTGAAGCCACAAATGTTTCGGGTTAGGGCATCTGAAGAGTTTTTGTGAACAAGGAAAAAGAGTATTGATGAAAAGTATGTAATGTCAGAAGTGACAACTACAATGTCACCTGCTAAATGTCACCAGATCAATTCAAAATTATTAGTCAATGGATTAAAATAAGTAAAATCAGGATAAAAAATTGTAATAGTAGTTATGACTTTAATCATTTGAAAAGTGGGGATGGTAGCTGCCATCCATAAAACAATGAACCCTTTCGACCTTTTGCTAACTTTCCTGAACTCCATTCAGGTATACTGGTGGATTTTAAACATCGCAACCGACTGCTACCCCATTATTAAAATGTCGAAATTACATACAGCTTAGTCGGAACGATAGAATATGGACTATCATGGCATCGATAGAAATATTTAAAGTTTTTGTTAAGACTGTTGCATCGATGTTGAATTATTCTAGTAGAAGTGAGGTGGCTCTGTCGACTATTATCGAAAAGCCAGCTCAGTCTTCTAAAAGCACGCCAACATTAAGTAAGAGTGCAGTTGTAACACTATCAACCACATCCTTGGCAAACGATCTATCGTATACATCAAGTTGGACGACAGACGACACACTCAGCATGATAACGACGCCCTGGACCACAGAGTCCTGGACTACTGTCAGTTCATCTGACGATTTGTGGGATCAAAGTGAAGAATCATCTACAGCGCCGAGAACGTCAACTTCTTATGGTGTTTCAACTTTACTTGACTCGTTAAGCCAAACAACATTAACATTATGCAGTTTTCAGGAAATCGATGCGGATAGTCACTGTATTCATCCTCTGAATAGCAAAGATCCATCGGAACTGTCGAGCACATTCAGCTCATGGACGATAGAGTCTTTCACCAGCTCTGGTTGGCTCTCTGACATAAGCTCGAAACTTGTTAGGGTTAATTATCCTTGGAGTCCGTATACCGAAACCAGCTACACAGACTCGTATCCTAGCAGTTTGCTGACGAAGAGTCGATTCAGTATTCCGTCAAGTACGACGCTTAATAAAGACTTCGATTACTTGACCGGTCTGGATATGAGCAATGAAGATTATTCAGTTTTAGTAAATTGAAAAATACAAGGATCTTCTTAATCCTCACCTCGCAATTTATTAACACATTTAAAGGAATGTAAAATAAAAACAATTATACGGCAATATTGCGTTTATTTTAAAACGAATAACTACATTTTACCGATAAACACAGTATAGGTAATACTGTTTATAAAAAGGTAATACAACATTACTATTAAATAAAATATTAGAGGTAGTCGTAACTTGTTAAAACTTCTTATATAACTGATACTAAAAACAGCGTGGAATAATAAAATTTAACTTTGACCGTCTATAATTTCCATACAATCATTAACTATGTAACAGTACCTCATTAAAGCATAAAACATTTCCTTGGCCAAAGATCACCTTAACATTTACATCTTTTGCCACTTACGTCGAAATATATTACGTATGTAGATCTATGCGTAACCACACTGTTCTAACAACTCGCAGTACTGAAATGACAACATACGAGCATATAGAATACCCAAAAATTTGCAAATTTTTAGTAAATACAAGGTGTGCAATAAGTCTTATTAAAATTGATTCTGATTATATTACTGAAATACAAACAAACATACACGTTGGGAATAACATTTATTCAATTCATTTTACTGTGAAACAACAATATTCACTTTATCAATCATAAAGTAAAAGTATTTTTACAAACTAAGGGGAGGGGGGGGCTTCGAGACTTCAATGCAGAAACCCGGATCAGCTCTTCGTGATTGATGCCGTGTTTATCAACAGGTATTGCTTTCAACGCTGTCTTCTATTCAGTAGTCACCACGACAAGTTTTCGAAGCTCTAAGGATTACGCTACCTTCCCGGCTATTACAATTATTTAACTACGTAACTCAAAATTTCAACCCTATTGAACATAATTTACCCTCAATGCCACGATTTCTGCTACGCTTTGTATTATTCAGCCAGATTTACTTTTGTTTTTGACTAAAACAATGTACATTTTAATCAATAAACCATGAATTGTAATATGGCGGTGTATTAAGAAGCTGACACAAACTTCATAATGTGTTGCAAGTTATTCTTCGATGACCTACTTGCTTGAAGTTTGAAAAAAAAAACTTGGGTATATTTCATTAATTCTAAAATATATTATTGCTTAGGAACATTGCAGAGCCCAATGACGGCCTTGTAATACTTAGACTCGATGATGCTGTCCACCAGGAAGGTACCCAAATCGTGTTTCGAAATAGCGCGCCCTGGAGACTTTTCGGGGTTGACTTCCACGATGATTTCACGGCTGGGTTCATCTAGGAAGAAAATAACTGCATATAATGGTTATTTACTACATCTTGTAAGGATATTGACGAAACAATTCTTTTAGGTCAGTTATTAGCTTAGTAGCTTGGATTACTGATTTAATAAGATGGATCGCTTATTTTATTAACGAGGATGTCATTTTAACAAAGAGGATACTATTTTAATAATGAGAATGTTGAATGATTTTGGCAAACGTAGCGTAGGACGCCCTCCAGCTAGGTTGAGTGACGATATACGTAAAGTGGCTGGCAGTGGTTGGATGCGAAGAGCTGAGGGTCGAACTCAGTGGCGTGCCATTGGAGAGGCCTATGTCCAGCAGTGGACGGAAGTAGGCTGATAATGATGATGATGATGAATGATTTTAATAATGATGTATCGAGTTATGGATTGAAATTGTCCAGACTACAGATTTATGAGAGACAAAAACAATTTATATTATTATAACGTTATACCACGTCCTTGTGAAGTAGGTAGAAAGCACCAAGCACTCTATCACTATCCTTAATAATAATTATAGACATTTATTATGAGTATTGTTTAATCTGATTTGAATTTACTTTAGCTCACCTGAAATGTGTGGCGGCCAGACCGAGATCCAATTAAGCCCGCTTTCCTTCAAAACCTGATGCATACGTAGATGATCCTTTGTGATATCGATGAACCTAGGAGGCACTTTCTCGGGCTCATAGAATAGGAAGGCGGATATGCACGCCGACACAGGTTTTACATTCTTCGCCCTCATGGCATCCACGATGTGTTTCATTCCTTCAGACATGTCTGAAGTCGGCTCTAGACTGTTCCTGGTACCAAGAACCACTACCACGCCATCTGTGCCCTCAATCGCGTTCGTGACCGAATCCGGCTCGAGAACATCCCCTTTAAAAACTTCTACCTTGTCTTTGAATTCTTCAGGTATCTTCGATGGATCGCGCACGAAAGCTCGTACTTCAAGACCTGTGTGGTGAAAAGCAAAATAATTACATTTACCTATGTTTTAAAAAAAATATGTAACTACTTGTACACAAAATATATAAATGTAACACGTTTCCTTTTTTGAATAGTTATTTTATTTTGTCATCATTAACCTTTTTGACAGTTGAACGGCACAGTTGGTCACGAATCTTCTCTTGGAATTCGAAGAGTTAAGACCATAATCTGTCATGCTGGCCAAGTACTCTTTTAGGCAACTATATAAAAATATCTACATACGAAACTTATATACATAATTTTCATAAAACTTATTCAGATTTTTTTTTACTAATGCAACTAAAATACATTTCCAAAACAAAACATAAAACAAAGTAAATCTATACATCAACAACAGACAAAATAGACATAATATGTAAGCAACATTTACAATAATAGTCAGTACATTCTGACTTATTAAATGGGCTGTCAAAGTATTTGGTTCGGTTTGAATATTTTATAGATAGAGTATCTTTATGTTAGTTTTCGTATTCCTCTGTGGGTATACACTTTAATAACCGTTCGTATTGCAAGGTTAACATTCAAAAGCGGCTCAGGGTCGACGGATCGAAACTCGTATCAATAATCAGCTAGCTACATCAACACCAAATATATTATTTACTAAGCAAAAAAACTGTTCTTTTAAAGGTAGGAGAAGGAGAAGTTTTATATGAAAAAAAAACGAGTTTTGTTTTGTTTTACAGATATTTATTGCACCCTATTATTATCACAACTTGCATAGAGAACTAACGTTAGTTTTTAAGAAATAATAGTGACAAAAGTTGAAATATTTGATTTCAGAAATTTCTATAAACTCATTCCCCGTTATGCTCATCCCGGGATTTATGTTCTAGAACATATCATCAATCTTGTAACATAAATTGTACATGAATTTAATACTTGATTCACTTAGAATAAGAATATCTTTTAGATCTTTGTCTGTGTCCAGCGAAAATGTCTAAAACACTACCCATGGATAGATACCTTACTTCACTTACTCCCCTTTAATAATAATATAACTGCAGTAAAAACAACTTTTTTAAAATATTTATAATCGCAACATTTTTGCTACTTATTTATTCGAATTTCTGTTGGAATTCTTTCTTCGTTACTACTAAAATATTTATAATTTTGATAACCTTCAGTGAACCTAATGCACATTTAAAAATTATATATAACGCGTTATCAATCAAACATGTCACACATATGATATTATTATCACAATAAAGTAATAATAATAATAATGAACATATTTGTACAAGTGCTGCGAGAATTCTAAATAAATATGTTTGGGTGAGTTACATAATAATAGAAATAAATAATAATATAAATAATATTAATAATTATTAATAATCATAGGCCACTTCGTTGCTTCCCATCAGGCACGACTGTGGCCAAAAGCTAGCCTACTGAGTATAAAAAAAAAGAAAAAAAAAAGAGTTCAACGGCATATGTTATAACTTTCTCATTATCAACATCATTTACCGTCGTCAGTTCACAGCTGATAATAAACCTCTCCGAAAGGAATTTCCTTATTGTCAACCAGGTATAGCGCAGGTATATTTTTTAGGGTTAATTCTTCAGCACACATATTACATTACTCATAATAATCGTACAGGGACTCATGCTAATCTATCATTCATCGGTTGCGTGTTTTAAGTGAACCTAATGGAGTTCGTACATATTCCCGCGTATGTCCCGTAGGTCCACTACTATAGAAAATAATATTAATCCGTGCTGCCCACGAAGAGTCAAAGGACTTTTAACTTTAACAGAGTACACATGAAATTTTAATGACAACTTGTCCCAATTTGTTCCAATACGAATAGCGTCGGGTATAATAGTGATCATATTTTTAAAGAGATACCTAAGGAAAGTTTTTTGCACTTTCTTAAATAAGACTATATTTGGCTTTTATCACGCGATAAATATAATACCAAACTTGATACGCCTAAAGCGAATGTCTTCCGAGAATTAAGAGAACAAAATGCAGATATTTCATAGAAAT
>DWEE01003258.1:0-10664 GCA_018245755.1 Parelbella macleannani
ATAAATTAATAATTAATAATTATTAATTACATAGCCTCTTTCTATATGTGGTCAATATTTATCGAAAAGCTAAATACATTGTAGAGAGGATTAGATTTTATCATTTAAAGGCAAGAAAACAGTTTAAAAATGTTTTTATTAAGTTAAATTCTTTTTCCTTTTCGTGGTCTCATCAATCCATTAGCTTCAGAATCCCGATATACAATTTAGCGTACTACGAAAATCCTTTAGTTATGGGTATACAAATAAAGTAAGAATACATTATTCGGTTAAAATTATACGAATCTCTCCTAAATTTTAATGTTGAAGCAAATATTTTTTTTTGTGATTAATCTTACATTTATTTTTCGACCAACGGGGCAGATAATAATGACATTAATTGTATACAGAATGGCCTAAAATATATCCAAGTCAAACATATCTTTTAATATAAAGTACCTGGACTTTATTGGATTAAAGCAACATTTCACCGACGTAATACGCAGTTAGACTCCAATATGAATACGGCTCAGGAAACCCTCTAACTAAAATCACTCCAGTTCACGGTCGGCAATATTTGTAACATCAAATCACAGGCACTATATCTATCTCCTTCACTCAGCTTGATAATCGTTTTTGTGCGAATGAGAGGACACGCATAGGAAGATTAATCCATAGACGCGTGTAATTAGGGAATGAGCGTCAATTAATTTACATGGACTACGTATCTTTTTATTACAGTTAGGGAGCGATTTGGCTTTTTATATACGAAGATATTAGGAATATTTATTGTGTTTATTTAAATGGGAACCGTCGACAATACAAATGCAAAACTACAACCCCTGGTCCAGCAGTCAACGTCACTAACCACTGAGCTTACAGATCATTACGTTGCGCTACAAATGATCTCAAACTTATGCGATCTTAATTAGGTAACTCTGGTATATAATTTATTTCGTTAACTCATTGTTCACATTAGCGTATGAGTTATCAGATCAATTTTGAGTATTTCAAAGACACAATTGAATCATTAGTGACACCACTGACACCAACCGATTAAAGCCTTTGATTAGATCGCTGATTTATCGTTAATTTCCATTCAGTCATGCCTAATATTGGTTTTAATTATATGTTTTGAGTACAATAACCTACGATAATTGTAATATTTCTGACCACAGAGCGACTTCGTGCCGTCCCACTCCATTCAAAACCCAGATCGTTAGATAAACAGAATCGGTGGTAAATAAAATTTACCCTAAAAAGCCGAGCGGTGTTTGTTCTCAAACAGCGGTTAGCGGTCACCCCGGCTCCGATTCTGACCTACTGTTTGCACTCCTAAGCAAATATGGGGTGATTTCCATTTAGAGAGGAGTGGATTGAGACACTTATTGTTATCGCCGGGCAGATCGTTCACCTATTACTGTACAATTCTATCTTTGCACCTAGAGGTGATTGAACTTTTCATTTTGACCTCAACTAGAAAAAAAAAGGCTCGTTCAATATGCGAACACTCGAATATGTTCTTAGGTTCTCAATGCTAAGTATGTTTAAACTGTGTTCATATTGTTTTGTTTTTATTATTACATCATCGCGCCCGGTCCCTTACGGGGTAAGAAGAGAACACCGAATGCTATATATCGGTAAATCTATAGACCTAACTTGCTTCCACATTCATCATGTTCTTCATACACGATTTTTTTATCATTTCATCATTTTATTGATTTTATTCGTCTCTTACTGGGATATCATTAAAAATCATTTTCAAGAAATTATTTTTATAAACAATCCACTGTACTGTGCAAGCTCGTTAAAAAAACGTTTAAATAGCAAAGTGCCTCATTGAAACTGAACGATGGGACCCACTGACCCTAAAGTTGCGTGACCCGCTGAGCTGTCATGTTACATTTACAAATCCACGACCGTATAATACCAACAACATATATCGCTTTTCGCATTAATATATTATAAACATAACGAATATGGTCAAATTACCCGCAGAGATAACCAACCAACATTTTAAATTATATGTAAGTAAGGGAAAAAAACTCGAATTAATCGACCACCGCCATTTACGGGTTGAGACGTTGATACGGTGCGAAATTATACCTTATCGGGTGCGAATAAGATTGATTGTTGCGATTTTACCATCAAATTAAGATTCTCCACAGTTTGTTTCGCACGTATCGATGTACTCGTATATGGAGTTCTGCGCGAGGTGCGCGTGGAACATAAAATGCTAACGCATCTGTCTTTCTAAATGTCAATAGTTTTAATCTAATTAGCGTTATGGCTACGAATACAGAAACCGTATTGATAGTCGCCTTTTGAAGCGACTTCAATATCTACAAATTATGTTTTTTCATCACTACATGATATGTATTTAGACAGATATGTACATTTTGTCTTGTCATTGTCATTTTGATGAGATGTCTCAAGATAATTATTATGTCACAAATGTATGTACGTAAACATTCAATATTTAACATAAAAATTGTATATAAAAACGCTTAGCTAATGAGCGGAACCAACAAAACAAAAGACGACCGCCACAAAACAAATTCAACCACGTTATTTGACGTATGATGACAAGTCGATTTCCGGTTTAGCATGTAGTGGTACCTATTTTTAGCTAGCCCCAGGAAGGGTGGTCCCGTCACCAGTCATTTTATACAACTTGTCCGGTTCATACATGCAATAATCTTACATGAACTTTGTACGTGTAGTTTTTTACATCTTTATTTTTACGTCAGGGTTTTATCCTTGTTAGGATATGTCAAACGCATTGTGACCATCATATGTAAATGTACAACCCTTAAATTGAGTAACAATCACTACAGAGACAAGACGGCAATCTGCAAAATAATCTAGCCGCTGCTGATTTTTAATACGTGTAGATATAAAGCAAAAAGACACACCATTATCATTTATGTCGCCTCCTTTAATACAGTGATCGACATAGTCCTATCCTGACAGGATTTTGCCTGTAACGTACAAGCTGAGTTTACGATTGGAAATCGCAAAGCACGGCTTCTCACACTGTCTACGCAGCGGCTCGTCGGCGGCCAAGGCATTTAGCTGCGCCTGTCCCCCTGCGCTATCCAGCAAACGACCGATTACCAGAGTACCTACAGACACGCCTAAAGTCAAACTATGGCAATGAAATCGTATGGTCTACAACCGATCTCAACTAAAGGTGTAGTTACATATGAATTCAAATTTGATACGACTGATTCCCTTGTAGATTACCTTGAAATATCTCAGTCCTTTATTTTTGCTGCATATGGGAGTACACTGGTGCTTGTTGTGACCTACTTGTGAGTTTTTGTACTAAGTCACTGGCTCGAGTTTCCAAATGAAGATATCTAAAAAACTAGAGTTTTTTTTACATTAAAATACTTCTTCAAGTTATCTTTAAGAATTTCCAGGTGCAAAAATGCAATAATATTTTGCCTGACCCAAGGATCGGAGCCCGAGACTTCTTACTCAGCAGTCGCCCTTGCAACCACTAGACCAACAAGCAGCAAGCTTGTAGATACCCTTATAAAATGGCGGACGTGTGTTTTGATTTGTCAGTTAATTTATATATAATAATTTGTAGCGCGATAACGGTTGAAAGCAATTGGATCATTAGTGTGACATTGTAAGCACTGTAACACTACCCGGCGATCGCACACGTCAATTTACGTATCTATTTGATAACAGAGTAATCATGTTCATTTATTCATCATATCGAATTGTGCCTTTAAATATATTTTAAAAGCGTTTCAAATAATTGTAACATAACATGACATCACGCCTGCATTTCCCCGAAATGGTAAGCCGAGTAACGTGAGAACTACATTTCGCCAGTTATACGTTCCATGGAATACGTGGTGAGCCTATTGCCATACAAGAACTTCAATTTAAAAAAAACTTGATAATACTTTCCCCAGCATCTCCAGTTAGGCTGTTGTGAATGCGCCCTTTAAGAACACAGTCAAAAGCTTATTACGATAAAATTGCTGGAACACAATAAATTATATAATTCGATCATTGTTTTCATTACGAGATGTTTACTTATGTATCTGGTTTTCTTTTTTCAAGTTACGTACACATATATATTAGTGAAGTCAATTATCGTCCGACAGACCATTGGATACGATGGTCTGTCAGTTTGTCTTTATCACATACAATAAGGTTATGGACACTAATAAACACGTCGTATTTACTTCGATGAAGAGATTGCAATTAGTTTTATAGCTATAGAATAGTAATAGTAACACTCTCCTTTAGAGTCAATTCTATCATGCACTTTTGACGCACTCTACTCTCACTGTTCTTAAGTAATACATTGTTAACTCCTCTGAGGTTGTAGATGTATATTATCGACGGTAACCACTTACTATAAGGTAGACTTAATGCTTGCCGTGCCTTTTAGTAAGGATAAAAGTCGATTTTCATCATTACCACTTACGGTCAGTCCACACTATTCGCAAAAACAAGCAATACATTTTTCATGACAGTGTGATCACCAGGTCGAGCTAAGTATTACTAGGTTTAATATGGCCAGGAGCGTACTACACTCGTCTGGCTACCCTTTATGGAAATTGCGTGATGTTATCATTCCACTAAATTTACTTCATCATAGACAAGATTTGCTCAGGGCTGACATGTGCTTACGTCATTAGTAACAGACAAATATGTGATCGCAGCGAAATTTTCGCAAAATTATAACGACATATTTTACACAGCGGTTGAATATTTTAAAATTCCTATTATAATTAAATGATGTATAAAATTCAAATGGCGCAAACCCATTGGCCGACTCGTTGAAAACGGCTCACACAGCTGAACAAACACGGGTTTGACGCGATCTCAAATATGACGTTTAAGTACACGATTTTAAATATTCAAAATTAATAGACAGAGAACACCGAATAGACACTAATAGACACTTAGACATTAACTAATAGACACAGAACTTACAGAGTTGCTACCTGCCTACCCCGTGAGAGATCTAGCGTGGCGATATAACAATAATGATATACGGTAATTTCAAGGCGTGTTTTGCCTATTGACACGAGTGGCTTTGATCGTTTCAACTGGTGTCTACTCACTATTATGTGACAAAATCTTATTGCTGGATAACTGACTTAACTTTGTACATAACGGAGGCGGTGATAGCTGAAGCGACCGTTCAGCTCCATGCGACATCTCCATTACGTGATCATCGGGAGCTGTATCTTGAGTATTACTACAAGATAGTTACAAATTTTTCCAGGCCTGGTGCACGTCGGGGTTAAGAAAGGCCTAGGGCACGTTGGGGTTAAAAGAAGAGGTTATAATTTTTTTACATTTTTAAGTACAAAGATTGATTCTATACATTATTCATCGTCACTAGACGGTAGTTGACAATATTTTGATGTTGCATGTAAGTGTAGAGTAAATAGATTCAGTTGTCATTCACATTTTTTAACGAATAGAAATGTAAAATAACTTTTCTATTTTCATTCATATACATATCATCAGTCACGGTCCCTTACGAAGTAAGCACAAAGGACTAATTTTTTAATTTTCATACATAACTATACATATCATCACACCAGATTTTTTACGAGGTAGGTACAGCGTGCCAAATATCTCTATCCATATAGACTTGCTGTCCTTTTTCTAAATTAATCACTATCTATTTCCATATACGCTCCCTTAATATACATCAAGAAAGCATGGAGTACAATAATGAGACGGTAATTAACTAATCATATGTAAGCGAGGCGCGATAACCCGTAAGTCACTGCGCATCTCCCACACCGTATCCCCGACCGAGACGGCCTGCCAGCCTTGTCGGGTCAATTGACCTATATTGTTCTAAATAACAAAAGCATTTTACGCATTAATAAATAATGTGGGAAATTGTTATTGTTTTCTTTTATGTAAGGTTTGACACTATCGTCATAAATTTTTAGTGTATTGTATATAAATTATGTATATATGCAAGATGTCCATATTATGATTTGCAATTTATTAAATTAGAACCTATTAAAAAGAATAAATAAACGACTAACTACGAACTGCTTTGATTAATATTATATCGTAGTCGTCTTAAAACTAAAACTTAACATCACGCCTGTAATCCCCGAAGGGGTAGGCAGAGGAGTGTAGTAAACTCCCACGTTTCACTAGTTACGTTTGAGTTCCATGGAATAGGTGGTGAGCCTATTGCCATACACCGAGCACTGAACCAGACTCCGAGTCACTAATAAAAAATCTAAAAAAAATTAAAATTAAAAAAAATCTATTAGCACCCCACCCGGAATTTGAAACCAGGACCTCCCGATCGACAGTCGGGCTTGCGACTACTCGACTAATGAGGCAGTCAATCAAATTAAATTAATTAATCAATTAAAAACAATTTAAATAAATAACTCTTCAAATTCCACTTATTCCCTGGTCATATAGACACATAACGTAAATCTTATGTACCCATACCCGACCGGAAACCGAATCTGGGACCATTTACGCGGCTGAACAACACGACGATTAAATAAAATGGGTGATGAATAAATAAATCAAGTTACTTTCCTAATATTGAGTTAAGGAAGATTCTTTGTATGAAGGAAAGTATTGGCGTAAAACTGAGAAAGGGCATGCTCGGATGGCTCGGTCATGTAGAAAGAATAGCTGATGAAAGGACCACAAAACAGACACACAATACTAGTGAGGGAGACCAACGGTTACCTATCTCGAACAAATAGGACAGATGCTGATTAATCGAGGAGTCAGAAGTCCAGAGAACCGGTGTATGTGTATGAAGAGAATGTTGAAAATTGAAAGAAGGGCGTCAGAGAGGGTAGAGGTATTTGGCATTCGACCTACCCCGTAAGTGACCTGCAGTGATGAAACAATCATAATAATGTAATAAAATATTTGCCTGTTATTTTCAATTTTATAAATATAGGTATACAAGTAATACGGGCGCAACAATAGCGTACGACGTCCGCCCGGTGTCCATAAAGCAAACTAAACTCTTTATTTCATAGATGTTTAGCAATAAACCAGTGTTTTATCCTCAAACGTCAGTATTTATCGATTCATTGTACAAGTATCGACGTTGTCCATTGCGTATAGGACGTCAATCAAACGGTATCGGTTGCAGAACTCGGCCGAGGCCGGTCGCCATTCGATGATAATTACAGCGATGATTTATATCTTTATCAAATCAAATAACCCGCCGTATACATGTAATGCAATCGCGTAAAATCTACCCGATAAACGCTACGAGTGTGACTGTTGTTGAATACAAATGTATTGAAAAAAAAAAAACAAAAAAAAATGAAAGTAGGAATAAGCCGCGAAGATAAATTTTAAAAGGAATTACATAAAGGACACAAAGACCAAAAGTAAGTATGTATATATGTAAATAAATCATGGCAGATATATTTTAATAGACATTGCTTATAGCCAATATAGGTACATCGCAAATTTTTTCGAAATGAGTATATCATAAAAACACAGCGGAGATATGCAGATAGTGTGGTGGACGCGTTTACACTACCATTGAATCGTCAAATTGATCATAATAAAATTTTTGAAACAATTAAACTTCAGTCTGTGTAAGACAAAGATATCAGTAATGTTAATAACTTGTATAATTGTTAAAGAGTGCCGGGAGTTTTTTTCCGCCGGCTTTTCTCTTCCGGTCTACATAAGCCTAAAGGAGGCATTCAAAGCCGATGAATATATCAATATATAGATAATTCCACTGTTGGATAAGATATGTTATGACGTTCATCAAGTGTGTTTATATACCTTATATTGAATAAAAACTTTTGAATTTGAATTCACAAAATTGGCTTAAAAATATTATCACGTCAAAGATTTACGACAGCACCGGATGGTCCGATAGACGCAGTCCCGTTGTCCAACTTGGATTAAATTTGTGTGACTTCGTATATCATGTTTCATAGAAAAAAACCTATCTTCCAACTTTGATATAGTGCTTAAAGCACCATAATAAAATGACCATGATTGACGGACGGCACAAAATTGTAAGAGTTCCGTCTGTGCCATTTGGCTACAGAATCCTAAAAACAATCTACAAAATCGTCAATAATGATTGTCAGTTCAAATAAAAATAAGATTTTACGTATTTGGATTTTTTTATCTTTCTCTGTAACTGGATAGTTTCGTTTTCCTTGGTAACTTGTCCATGACTATAGCGACCAAAAAAGTCAAACAATTATGCATATCTATTCGAAACATAAGTTTTGATCTTAAGTTCACACAAAGATATCATAAAAAAGCACTTTAACTTTGTCCCGAGTTTCCGTACTTTCCGGAAAAATTTTAGAACTTTTCTCTCTCTAAAACCTGTATTCAAAATACTGTGGTGCAATTTAAAAAAATACAACCCAAATGGACACTCGTTTAAATGTTATTTATTGAAATAGGTTAATACTAATTATTTAATTATTACTGGCAATTACAGAGCACATTTATTTAGAAATTTTTATCTTAAATGGAATAAGACATAATAAAACGATACTATACTTAAGATTTTAGCAATACTATATTTAATATTGCCACAATATTTCAACCACCCAATTATAATTAAAAGCGGTAATATTTTGTGCGTTACATGTAGTTCAAATTGTTTGTAAGCACGAGTTCAATTAAAATCTCATATCGTAGGGGCCTAGAAAGAGGTATCTCAAACTACTCATAGATCGTTACGCGGTCTAGTTGTTAATGCCAGACGCCCACCCAGCGCTGGATGTAAAAGGAAGGCTGCATTAGAAAAACATCCAAAGTGTTGTAGATAATTTAAAACTGCATGTACATATCATGTCGCGCCATAGAGAGACAGTTATTAAGGACAGAATATGATTACGCCGGTACTAGTGAACATCGTGTAGCGACAACAAAAAAAAAATCAAACACACGTAACACTTTCTGGCAACGACGTGACGATCTGTATATGGCTGTATGCGATGTATGGAGTGTTTCCATTTGAAAAAAAAAAATAAAAAAAATTTCTGTCAAACTAGTGCGACGAAGCTACACATTATTTAAAAGATTATTATTAGTATCGTCACGCCCTCAAGTCAGTCCCTTACGGAATAGAATAAGGTAATTTACGGAGTAAAATGATATGATAAAAGACCTATTTGAAGTATGATACTGCATATGGTATGAATTTTATCATTAATCATTATTGGACCTATTTATTGTATATGATGAATGATAAAATTATATAAAAAACTTACCAATTTAATGTGAAGTAAAAGAGGGAAACAAAGTTTATTTAAAAACTTGCGACGACGCAAATAAATTTATATATCATATATTCATACATGGGTACGAGGAAAGTGACGAATAAGAGAAGCACGTCAGATCTGTCAGTATAAACAAATGTGATACTCGATACCCTCTACCTAACCCGTAATGGACATTGGGCGATGATATAATAACAGGTGTAAATCATATAAATACAATATGAAATAATTTTTAATATATGGAATAGAAAGTTGTAGAAATTCTATAATCTGACTAGATAGCAAAGCATGTCTTATAAAAACGATTGGCGTCAACAGCAAAATGACAACATCCTTTATATAAACTGCGATGCTGACTATTAATTCACTCACGCTGGGAACTTGTCAATCTATTGTATAATATATATATGTGGTACGAGTGACAAGAAGGAGCTGACTATGTAATATGTTGAAATTAGTAGATAATCGCTTTTGCCACAATTTATAACAGATTCTTATTATTCTCATTTATCATGCATACTTACAATGGTCTTTTATTCTTTGCTAATTTCATTTAAACGTTTTAAATGTTTATTTAGCTAATTTAAAACACTCACTGTTTGTATTTTAACTTTGACGCAACTGCGCGCGTAAAAGAGCAGCGTGTCGCTATCTCGCGCACAAGACGTGACGCAAACTTGGCTTTGTTTTGAACAAAAATAAACTGGTAAATAAATAGTGCCATAGCTGAGGACTATTTAAAAGAGGGCTTTACATTCGCCTACTGCGACCGCTTGAACTTTCGCATATACATTATGTGATATTATGTAGATGTCGACAAGTGTGTATAGCGCAAGTATATCGCTAATCGGATTTAAATTATTCTCTTGCACTGCTGGTACACAAAAAGTATTGATATATGTAATACTGAAGATGATAGTGTTCAACATAAATTATATCTTTTATCGCCGTAACAAATACATTACAACATTGAAATGGTATTTTCTAGTTCTAATTGTTTGATTGACAAACAATTAGAACATATTATTACAAGACAGTTCTCAGTAGCAACCTGTATTAGGTAGAATGCAGATATACCTGTGTAGCTACATTTACAATTACTGTTATATAAGTTGAAGGGGAACACTGGAAAATATTTTTTAAACCAAGGATAATCCCCTGGTTGCTTGTCGCTTGGACCTCATCTAATATGAGGTACTTACATGTAAGCAAACGAATTCTACATATGGCCGCAGAAATCAGGGACGTGGTAGAAATTATGCGAACATCTCACGACAATTTAGCAACATTGAAAAGACGGCTCTGATGAAAATGAGATCTGAACGACGCCACTTCTAAATATTTTACACTATCTTTTAAATAATAGTTTAAAAAAACTAAAAAACACGCTTTTATTGCTAATCAAACTAAAAACTAGAAAATAATTTTAAA
>DWEE01003259.1:0-10664 GCA_018245755.1 Parelbella macleannani
TACTGCCTATATGAATAAGATAAGTGTTAACTTTGTTGGTGCGACTTAATAAATAAATAAATAAATAATAGATATTGATTAGTAATAGGCTATGATGAATGTAAAAATACACTAAGTCTTTAGGTTAGAAATATTTGGCATTTGATGCTTATTGCCTACCCAGTAAGAAACCTGGTGCGACGATTAAATTAATACTAATAAAATTAATAGATAAACGACTAACATAAGAACAAATGAATAGAATAATAATGAATATATCATAATAATAATATAATTATGTTTCCAATTTTGAAATTTTTGAGATGTAATTAATTTTTTTTCCTCTAACCTGATAATGAAGGCCGCTGCAACATTTCTGACTTTAGGACATTTTAGGAGAGCTACCACTGTCAGGAGGTTGCCGAAGAGACCAATGACCATAATGAAGCCGGTCACTATTGCTGCGAACGTTAACAGACCTGGCGAGAACCTGGAAAAAATGGATGAAGTATAAATTTGTTAAACAAGGTCTAAGAACAAAAATTAGTAATTTATTGTAACTTTTTCGTACAACTTTTTCGAAGGAAACTGTGAAAAAATACCAAACCCTAGAAGGAAGGATATTTAAAATTTAAAGCTTAGACTATAATAATGAAGCTAATCCATTAGTAAATAATATCCATTTTTATAGAATGCCCAGAATAAAATTCTTAAAATTTTAGAAATAAAGGGAGAACGTGTTCAGAAAATTGTATTTTATATTACCTATTATCAATATTTAAGGCGTTCACCGCTGGGTATAGGTATTCCCCAAACTTCGGCATAACTAAAGTCCCTATCTTTTGTATCTATAAATTCCCCTAGTTTTGTATATACAATTCATATATTACATAGGTACATACATACATACATAAGTATACAGGCATATAAAAGGAATATGCCAGCGACCAATCTGCAGTGAAAATTTCTTCCCACGCGATTCTATGCAGGTGTCCGGCGCACCGAGCCTACCTTGGAACGGATATCTTTTGTCCAGAACCTCATTCAGAAGTACGAGCTCCAGTTTCAATACCGTTTTAAAACAACACAAT
Organism: Parelbella macleannani; assembly: GCA_018245755.1. Taxonomy (NCBI): domain Eukaryota; kingdom Metazoa; phylum Arthropoda; class Insecta; order Lepidoptera; family Hesperiidae; genus Parelbella; species Parelbella macleannani. The sequence continues at coordinate 1,071 of DWEE01003259.1, forward strand.
ACCATTAACATTCACAATGAATAATGTCCAGGAACCCTCCTGACATATGTGGAATGTATTAACTGGAGCGCGAAGTTCAGGCAAGACCCTAGGGCGCATTGTATTTCAGCTTTGTGTTCTGTTTTAAAAGCTGCAGATTAATTTTAAATTAAGACGAATGTATTGATAATTTATTAAGAAATTTCTTTCGCTGTTTTGCGTTTATAATAATGGTTTTTATGAGCTTTGTAAAGCTGCACTGTGTTGGTCTTTCTAAATTTAAATTATTTGCCGTGCACATAATATGCGTTTCTTAGATAAAATGCAGTATATAAGTTTTTATCATTTTACAAGTTCTATTTATGTGTACTTACATAACGTTACTGATTTGTGTGTACTAATATAATACAAAGAGCGTATTTAATACTCAGTTAGTGTAGGTATATCTGTATTTAAGCCAATGTAGGTTTTCTATTTGAGTTGTCTGCGTAACGTCACAATTAAATTATACGTCAAACACTTCGAATTCCCTTAGAATACCCGTAATATAATATAATAATATTAATTTTCTGCTAATGGAGATATTTATTATTATTTAAATGACGCATTAAATTAATCTGTGTTTACGTACACTGTGGCTACCTGTTGCAGTTAGCAGAAACTATTCATAACCACTTATGTTCTTGAAATTATTGTCAATAATTAATATTGCTTATCAATAATATTCGAACCAAATAACTTTATGCTAAACTTTAATTAATGAATATAATTTGTTATTTGTTTACCACCCACGAAACCCTTCAATTACAACATCATTAAAAGCTGTCAAAATAATAATCATATTATGAAGAATCTGTTAAAATTATAATACTAATGAAAATAATTTATTATAAATAATAATAATAATGGTAAGAAATAAATACTTTTCAAGTAGAATATTAAGATTTATGTCCAAAAGTGGTTGTTATAAATATATTATACTTATGTTACGAGGTTTAGTCCGCTCACTACGGATCATTACTGATTCTTTATCTTCGGTTTTATCAACATGTACACGGTATTAGAAAACATTGGCGAAATGGAAAAAGAATAGTAACAAAATTCATTGAATAATCTTCCATTTTACTGTACATAATAAACAAAATGTTATATGAACTTCTTTCAATTTACCAACAGCAATTGGATAAAGAAGTGTTAATTTTTCAATTAAATAAAAAATCAGTCTCACATGGATAGTTCGCTGGGCCTAACGCTCGATGTGATTTCGTCAGTGCTGTTCATATCATCCGCCATTTTATAATATCTGAAACAATGAAATTTTCAATTAAATCTCATAACATTTGATGCACGTTAAAATATTCATTATTACATTAAAATTAAATATTTCATGTTCTTTCCCATTACCTATATTCTATTAAGGTTTGTTTATTGTTTTATCGCTACGCCAGTTCCATCACAGGGTGGGCAGGAACAGGCAGTGCCAAATATAGGGTTTTAACAGACCATCACTGACTTTAAACATATCCATCTTTATTTTGTTTTTCTATTGTTATAGAAATTTCCAGAAAATTCTTAAGGCCACTGGCAGATATAAGTTACACTAGTTTAATAATTAAAACATTATCTTTATTAATTCATTCATTCAATTATATATTTTTTTTGCAATATTAACAAGGAACTTTATTAATGCGAAATGACAAGAGGATAACTTTACAGATAATCAACTCAACGAATGATTACGTCACGGAGGTTACCGGAACAATTTACCGTAACCTCTACAATTGGGAATGGTACATGTCCGTCCGTGTGACATGACTCATCGTGGTCATCATTCAACTCAAGGATGTCACAAATTACACGAATTTCTTATGCCTTTTGAGTTCTAGGCTCTCAATAGATAGTTCATTGTATCTAGTAATAGCCGTAGCTAACTGCTGGTACAGTTGGAAATGTTCGCATGAACATTTTGTTCTCGGGTTTATCTGTTTGTAAAGTTACCGCTACTTTACACTAGTGATTAGGTATTCAGCCTCCCACTTCGTGGGCGACGATTTCAAGTTCTGGCGCGTACTTTTTACAAAAATGTCAGTTTTAAGACGGAATGTCATTAGTACAGGTATTATTTCTTGGTCATTCATTTTCATATTTGCTGAAATTTTCTTCATTAATTATAATAAATGACCTGTTTGGTAAATTGGCCACCGTACCCGTCTAGCGTGCAGAAGGCCCTGGGTTAAATTCCCCGCCGGCCAGATACCTTAATGAAGAATTTAGATTTTGGTTTAATATCTACGTACTTCAATAGTCTTTTCGTGTGGTGTCAATAGCAATCAAAATGACAAATAATCATCAGGGCGTTGAGTTATAAGTATGGGAAGTTCATTATTTATATTTTGATTATACGTTTTATAATGAACAAAACAAAAACTGACGATCATAGTAAAGAGAGCCTTAACTGAAAAGTACCTCACTATTAAATGTATGAACATATAATTTAAAGAAAAATTACTAGGTACAATTCATAAGGAATAATTATTCCAAAATTCTAACAAAACTACGAAGGAAAGTCCTCATTGTGTTCTCTGAAGGGCATTGACTGTATGTTCATAACTAATATGAATAACAGGTAGACCACATGCAATCGCGGTCACAAACTATGTAACTTATTAACAAAGTGCGTTTTGAAGCGTGAAATTTGCCTTCACGTGTACAACGCGCAGAAATCAACATGGCACTGGCGAGGAATGTGCTTCCCATTCCACCATCTAACTCCGAACACAATCCTACAGCACGGACAGTAAACTACTATTATGCACGTGTGCGAGATGTTTTCATACTGAAAAAATCCAAAAATATGTTAAAATGAAACAAAAACTTTTTATGCAGTTCAAACCTCGCTAGTACATTATCAAAGCGCAGTTCCTTGTTAGCTTCTGCGTGTTATATTCGTGTTTTGCATACAAATTGAATTCTGTGAGTAATAGCCACTAGTAACGTGTTACTGCACGGTTTCCTTGTAATAGTGAAAGTGTTATAACGTGTTAATTATTCAAACGCCGCGGTATAAATTTTTTTACAGTTACGCGGGTTTTTCTTTAACGGTTGGCTGGTTCCCATGGTAGATGTGATTTGTTATAGAAAAATTCATTTAACTAGTGAAGCCTGTATGTGTATACAAAAACAGCAATATGTTTTGTCTCTTATATATTGAATTGTACTAATATTGAGAGATTTATTATGAGTAGGTACCTACCTATGCATTAGTCATGATTATTTAAACGTTCATAGATATGAATATTACCATGTGGAATATATCTACTACGAAATTATGTAGTTATCACTAGCAGGTATACCTATAAAATTATAAGCTTGATATTTTCTGTATTCCAAAAATCCGTGGGCCACCATGGCAGACTGTAGCCATAACTCTTGTTATTCTAAGCGAAGACCTGTATCCAACAGTCGAACGAAAAACGAGGCTGATGATGATGATTATGTGCTTTAAAGTAAAGAAACAGGAGCCGTTACCATCTTCGCAATATGTTACTCTATTATGTGCAATAAGCCAAGTAGGTACATTCTATGAACCTATAAGCCACGAGTACTGACACCACGCCTAGCCGTGAGGTCAGCGCCGCTCCTGCGCCTGCGCACCCGAGCGTGCGGCGCCCACGTGGAGCCCACGACTGATCCATTGAGCGAGGTAATCAGGCAGAATGCTATTGTGTAGGTTCACTTGTGTTGCCGGTTTGCTTTTAATAGTAAAATATTTGATTGAAAACATTTTTGACTTTAAACATTTATGTATATGAGTCAATTAGGGTATAGGAATGTATGTCTAAGGAACATTCTTCTTTTTGTCTTCACTGCATTCTATCACAAAATTTTCCTCTCATTTTTAATTTTGCTCAAAACGATTTTCCATAAATTTTTTCTTAACATACGTCTTTCCAAAATTATTTTAAACCAAGCTTTTCAGTTAACATATTCAAAAACTTGGTATCAGTATTGATTTAATTGATCTTTCTTTCCATTGCTGGACATGGAGTGTCTAGTAACGGAATTTTTGAGCCATTTTTACGGTGTATATAATCTTATAACAGGTACGTTCATACGTATAATCTTATATACCTACATATCTTAGTTCATATATCGAACTAAGACTGAACGTATTAACATGCCAGCCTGATATTTTGCGATAGAACAAAGACGTGCCCGACCTACGGCATGACATTACTAAATTATGGCAATAAGTTATTACCACATCGCAATAGTTCCTGAGGCAACGGTTTAATTAATAACCAATATCATAATATCGATTACTATAATCAATCAAGCTGACGAAAACTTTAGATTAACAGCCCATTGTCTTGCGTCAGCCAAGAAACCTTCATATATGTAAATGTACGTATCGTTAGGTGAAAATCAATGTACATATGTAGATCAAAATATATGTATTAAGGTAGGCAGAAAGGATGAGTGATAAATATATCTATCCCACCAAACCTAGCGTACTCTTTATTTTACAATTTTTTACTTCATTATTGTAACCTCAATAAAAGCATATTTACGTAACTTTACGCCTGTAATCCCCGAAAGGGTAGGCAGAGGAGTGTAGTACACTTCCACTTTTCACCAATTAGGTACGTATACGTTCCATGGAATAGGTGGTGAGCCTATTGCCATACATCGAGCATATATCCAGATTCCGAGCCACTAGAAATCCTAAATTAAAAAAATCCAATAGTATCCGACCCGGGATTTGAACTGAGGACCTCCCGATCGGCAATTGCACCTATAACCGCTCGACCAAGGAGGCAGTCGAAATTTAAATCGAAAGCATATTTAATTTCAATAAAAAAAATAGTGAGAGTGCCCGGGATTTTATTGATTACAAGAAATAACTTAAATATAATATGACAAATTTATTTATACAAGTAATATTTAATTAAAAATATTGATACCTACAAAATTATTATATTTGAGTGAAAAGCAGATGTACGTCTGTGGTGAAATATCAATTTAATATTTAGGGGACAAATGGGTAACCGAAGTGAATTAACGTGTAGTTTATCAAAGGGTTATGGGGCTCACGAAGTTGCGTCTCAAACGACATTGTAGCTATGGCTTCCCCTAATCATCTTACGCACCCCCGCAAGCGCAGTTCGCTGATCAAAGTTAGCAATAGTTTATGTTGTGATGTTTCGTTAAATGTTTACCGTTTACAAGTCAATCATTCCCTGTTCCCTTTGAATATTTACGGAAGGAAGGAAATTCTCAATATTCGTTAGTTCCCCTAAATTTTATTCTAAAATGTACATATTTCTGAAAATTAATAAATATGTACCTTTATATCTTAACATATGACTGAGTTAAATAGCTAAACCAGCCGCTTCGTTTTTTTCTGTATTTATATTGAATTTATATATTTTATTTTACATTCACTTCCTTATCATAACCAATAGATAATGTAAGTTTCCGTACTCAAATCCAGGCAGGTAAACAAGCGAAGAAAAGTAGTTAATTTTTCATAATTCTTAATTACACCTTATGTGTTTTGTCTGTATTACTTTTCAGTAGAAACTTTGCTGATCTCAGTACTGTGTTATTGTTACGTTTATAAAAGTATTGTTTGTTTTTCAAAAATAATTAAAATTAAAAAAACAATATAATAAACTTCTAAATAAAGTAGTTGAAAGAAAAAGCACAAAGACAGCAAAAAACAGAAGAAGCGAACTAAAAATACGGGTCCGCTAATTAAAACCGGCAATTGTTAAAGCGTCAATTGAGACCACTTACAGCTGCTCCGTAACTGTTGAGAAACAACTTGAAACATCGTCCTTATTGTGCTATCTGGAATAGAATCTGTGTTTAAGAATTAAGTTAATTGTACTTTACGTTTATTTGGAACGTTTTTGGTGCTTAAAATAATTTGGATTTCAAACGAAATTCAAGTATATTTTACCTTATCACTCCCGAATTGGCATTCCTTGTATATGTGCAATGGATTGAATAAAAAAAGTATCATCACGCCTGTAATCCCCGAAGCGATAGGCAGAGAAATGTAGTACACTCTCACGTTCATCAGTTACGTTTACGCCCCTTAGAATAGGTTGTGAGCCTATTACCAACGTTGTATATATATACCTATTCATTGAAATTAAAATAAGGTTTTATTTGAACACGTTGTATAGTATGTTAAACGTAAGTCACACAATATTTCAATAAAAAAATAAAATAATCGACCCATTTGTCAGTCCATAGTTGGAATATGGGTCTCCTCTCATATTGAGAGGGTTAAGGACATAGTCTGCCACGCTGGCCAAGTGCGGGTTGGCAGACTACACACACGTTAGAATTTTTTTTTGTTTTTTATATATATTGCGATACGCAATATTTTTTGCGTATCGCAATATATGTAGATACATATTCATATATGTAGGTACAATGTTACTAATGTTAGAGAAAATATCACGAATAGCTTTAATTAAAAAATCGTTACCAGTTATTAAACATATTAACGCACAAACACTCACCGGGCACAAATCCAGACTCCAAGCCATTACTAGATCGAACCTTCAAGCTTAAAAAAATCAAAAATATCCGATCCAATCAATCTAGAACCACTTAGTAGTCGCGCTTGCAACCATCACTCTACCAAACAGATAGTCATAATTATAATTCGTCATCGAGTATATTTCACTATAGTACCTATATTTTTTAAAATCGATTATTACAAGTGCTTTGTACTTAAGTTACAACGACCTATATCTTCGACAAAACAAAACATGAACGCGAATGGAGAATTAAGGCGTGCTAAGCTCCATTTACGAAAATACCTTTTTTTAGGTCAATTAAGCCTCAATTATCAGGTTGCGAGTGAGTGAGAAATAGAATTTGTGTCACTTTTAAAACAAAGTAGGTATGTGCACAGGCCGTCTTAATTCCTTTAAACAAAAGCAAATCGAACCTAAACAAACGGTGTATTGTTGCAAAAACAATACGAAGCCGAAGGAGAGCATTGGCAGGCACAAATTTAATATAGGACAGTGTACACGAGGCTATGGGGGCTGTAGCTGAGACGGCGCCAATACAAAGAGAAAACTTTTCTTCCATTTAAAACTGCCAGTATCTTAAGCTCCTTGAAAGCAAAGGTTTTTATGAAATAAATTGGGTTTGTTTACAAAAAGAGTGAATTTAATTTGTTAAAGTATGTTCGGCAAGAAGTATGAAGGGCGATTGGGATACAACAAACAAATTTCTGTTAGAAAGTTATAATTCGTTATTTCATAACTCTATCAAACAAATTATAACTATCACAAAGTCATTATCTATATATCGAGGTATATAAATAAAAATGAATCGCTAAATGTATTGCTAAGCGTAAAACTTAAAAACGGCTAAACCGATTTGGCTGATTAGAGAAATAACGTGAAAAATACGAGGAAAATAGTAAAAACAACAATTTTCTTTTCACATGCAAACCCCTCTGTCAGACATAGCCATACACTTAGAAAATAGTCAAAGAGTATATTTTACAGCACAAAATGTGTTACAACGAGCTATTCAACCATCGTCTATATATGTTTATAACCTTGACCAGTTTTTTTTATTTCGTCAGAATTCTGTTATACTCAGAAATGCCAAAATGTTCCGGGTTACCCCAACGTGTATTCCACCGATGCAATTGGTCGAATTTATTCAGCCCATCCAAGCAGTGATGAGTGTTTTAGTGTTTAGTGTATGTTGCCTGCTCCCGCGTCGGATAACCTTCAGATTTAGTTACTTACGCGCCAAATAATCAAAAAAAAAGTCGTGTACCATAAGGCGTTATAATAAAAATATCATCACAATAAGCACGTAAGTAAGTAAATACTAAGCTTTAACGTTTTTTGTTTCTATTAAATTGCGGCAGACCAATAGCTTTTGACAAAACGAAATCCGTCGGGGCAGCTATTAACATAAAAAAATCAATGTAACTTTGTTTTAGAAAAATAGGGCAGAACAAGGTCTGTCGGGACAGCTAGTTTATAATATAAACGTATGAAGAAAAACAAAACAAGGGGGAAACGATTATCTTTAATAGAGGGGCGTGTATAAAGATTTTTATAAAACAATTTGTTAAAAAAAAAAACCGGCTTATACGAAATAAACGTGGCAACATGTGTGTAACTATCATGCAAATACCTAAATACGATCTAAAATTAATAATATGAGAAATGTCCCATTATATATAAAAAATATCACAAAATGTAGCCATTTCTGAACCAAAATGTGACCGCTAAATCTTCAAACTAAATTGAAAGTCGTATTTTACACCAGCACCTGTAACTTTTTTTCACATAACGATAATATGAAGGGCGTAAATTAGTGTCTAACTACTAACGGGCTGGGTAACTAAATCTTCGAGAACCGCAATAAGGGATTTCTTTGTTCAGTACAATTGTAAGAAATCTTCCAGAGAAAAAAGGAGATTTTCAATGTAACAGAGGGGTCGTTTAGCGAGTAATCACCTGGTGCCGGGAGACCAATTAAATGAACCAAATTTAGCAACTAATATCGGTCGTAATTGAGATCAATAGGGTATTTTTGTCTGTATACCTATCCAATGGGATTACACATAATGATCAGCTGTACAAGACATTCAGAGTTGCAAACAAACATAAATTCTTATATTCTATATGTGTCAAATAAAATATTATATTTTTTTATGTTATAGTTTGGTGAATAAACATTAAATGTAAATTAGAGAGGAAATATACTATGCGCTAGTTGCTACACTCCTCTGCCTACCCCTTGGGGAATTACAGTCGTGATCTTACTTTTTTTGCGATCAGCAAATGTAATATTACCGGTTGCTTAATGTTGTATAAATTTATTTGACCTGTGGACTCTGTGCTTAATGATCCTGACCGGTGAACTATGGATTGTTGTGGTTGTCGGTTTGGGGAGATTCACTAACCACTACACCAACGGACTAGTCGTAGTCAATTGTCAGCGGCATTTATGAACCGTAACTAGAATCAGTTAAACTAATCAAGTCCCCACACAGTGGCTTAGTTTGTTTAAAGTGAGCCAATGAACTACAACTTGAGTAATGTATTACAAGTATAAACATGCTACTCAGTTTTATATACTTAATAGGAATGTTTAGATATAAAATGTTTCGTAAATGTCTCTACATTTAAAGTTCTACAACTCTCCAGTTTTTACACCTAGAATATTCGATTTATGATTCTTAGGTTATATAGGTATTATTTTACAGTCTCTTCGGTTAAAAATAGGCTCTGCGTAGTTTAGGTACGTAGGATAAGAAGGCCGTGCGCGAAAATGTTCTAAAATATATTTTGCTTTAATATTATGAACATTTTAACAGCTTTAATATTATAAACATTATGAACTGTGTGACCCAATAGCCAATTTTTGGTATTTTTATTTATGCTTTCTGCCTGCCCCAGACCAGAGATGGCCTCACTATGATAATAATAGTAATTTATTATTAATTAATGGCAAGAAGCTCACCACCTACTCCATGGGACGTAAACGTAACTGGTGAAACGTGGGAGCGTACTACCCTCCTCTACCTACCTCTTCGGGGACTCCGGGCGCGCCGTT
>DWEE01003260.1:0-10663 GCA_018245755.1 Parelbella macleannani
ATTTAAATACACTGTGACATTACGCCAACAAATATTGTAGCTCTCTTTAACAAAAGTAGATCTCAACTAAACTTGGACAAAGATCTCCATTTAACTATCAACCCTTTGTTTCCTTTATTCCTAGTAATTACTAACTGCTTATGGCCGTTCATTAAGAACAGTGACGTTTTACTTAGGTTTCGCTATTATAGTGAGTTTCCACTGTCCGTGACATTTAAAGTCGGCCTACCCTGCGTCAAATGTGTGAACGAACATTAATCTTTATGGATAACATCGCGCCGGGTATAGTCCTGGGTTATTTCTATCTACTCCATGCTGAAATAGACCTATCGCTTTCCAAAATGGTAATGGAATCCAGGTCCAGTGAAGGCGTCATGTGTCGTAATCAAATATCATGTTTTTTTGAAGATCGTTTCGATATGTACGTATGGTTACTCCGCTAATAAACGGCTAAGTAGAAATGAGTGCGAGTCTATAAAGACTCTTGAAGACAATGTTATTTTAAATTTTCTCGTAACGCTAAGTGACTCGCGCTATTTAGCATTTTAAAGTGTTTGGCCTTGGACACTGCGTCATAAAACTTACCAAACGTAGCGGCTAACTGGGTACTGTTAATAAAATTTCATGAGCCGTGATGCGGACTCCGCGGACACTCAAACAGAAAAGTTTGAAAAGCTCCGGGGACAGTCGGAATGGAAATACAGAATGTGTCATAATGAGGTCAAAAATGTGTTTATCTGTACGCGAAATTGTCAAGTTGTGTAACGTTACGAGGACGGACAGAAATATGAGAACGGACAAATATTATACATACGTTTGGACGAATATTTATCTGCTGGGTAAATACAATAGATACCAGATAAACTAACATACAGTCCTCCGGGAGGTAAACAGTAGTAATTAAGCGCGCTAGGAAATAATATACATAGGTACATATATTTCATTATTTCATGTATTGAATACTTCCCTTCACAAGTTTATATTATATTAATAATAAAGTTAATACGGAAATTTTATCAAAATATGTCATTAATATATTAGTTATTTTTAATAATGCTAATACATATTGAATAATTTTTTGATAATGTGTTCATCCATCGCGTAAAAGAACTTCTTGTTTTGCTTATAAATGGAAAAAAATAACAATTAATTTTCAATTAATTGGTCCCCCTTACTTGAATCAATGATCCAATTAAGTGGGATCAATTGCGTGAGAGAGATAAAGAGTGAAATGATAGTTTAAAATGTTCTCGTATTCTCATATCCGCAGTAATGTGTTGCGTCAGTTGCTACGCACGTAATCTCGGCGCGAACACTGTAAATTATTACGCGGGACTTCGGGCGCTTATCTATGCAAAGTTACTGCGAGCTGCCAACGACCCGAACAGGTTAACTGTTGTTTCGTGGTTCCTAAACAGAATTATACGTGTCTCTTGATGATATCTCCTTAAAAATGCATAATAAAATTTCCATAGAGAACAAATGAAGGAAAAATGTAAAAGAATATTCGTGAATTATATTAAATATTTCCCTTTTAAGTTGTGCGCAAGTGATTTTTACGTCAAAGAAATGTCTCTTTTGTCATTCCTTTTGTATTTAAATTAGTGACTTTGTATACTTAGGTATACAAAGTCACTAACTTAAATATAATGGGATTAGTCTAGTATAGTAGATTAGTATAATGGTGTCTAACATGTATGTGTTGTATAAGATACAACACACTATGAAACGATAATTTCTTTTGTAGAGACACAGTATAAGTTATTACACGAAACTATGAAAATCACATTTATTGCCCATGTTAAATGTGTACACAATTTATGTCATTCAGAATATAGAAATATTTAGAATTTAAATTCGATAATTTGAAAATTAAAACCATTGAATAACTCTAAATATGTAAAACCATAGATAGACAAATGCGTATTTTATTCGCGAAAGAAGATAAATGTTCTAAATAAATGAGAAAGTATCTTTCACATATTTCTGTCTCAGTTACGCACGGGGACGCGTAATCTTTACGCAAGCGGCGTAAACTCCCGGGTAATACGTAGACCGCTTATCTATGCTAAGTTCTCGCGTTAACGAGTCGAGCGCGTAAAATCATTGTTTCGCTGATATTCGAAGCGAACGCTCAACTTGAATACTTATAGAAATTGCGGTTCGCCTGACTAATGTTCGTACTACAGGTACAATTTCTGTACCTAGAAGATGGTTATTGGTTTAAATGAGCAGAGAATTTCACTCAGTTTTTCGTGTTTAATCTACGTTTGGTATTTTTTTTCCTTTCCGAAACAAGTCTGGAAATCGACCTAATGTTAATGTCTAATTTATTCACCTCTAAGATCTCTTCTGTTTCTGTCAGGCTTGCGTAATATAAGGAAGCATAAAGCAATTAATATTATGGAATGACGTAACCGACATAATTACTTGGGAGGGAGAAATAGGTGTTAAGTTGATATCCGAAGCGAGCGCTCAGCGGAACACAACTAGAATACTGATAGGCCTAGTATGTACGTGATTAATGTTCGCACCACAGATACTGCTCTTATAGAAGTTATTTAGAATTTAGCTCAAGACGATTTTGCTCAGTCTTTATCGTTTTTATTTGGTTTAAAATTGTTTCTATCATGTCTCTATGCTCTCTTCTCAATTGTTTCCTAAGTACTCAGGATTACGGCTCCAATTATGATTACTAGGTATGTTATAAGTCAGAAATTCATAATGTTGAGATAAGCGTCGTGGAGTTCACTTGGAACTTCTTAGTAGTAAATATATGCAATAAGTGGATTGCAGTATTATAGAACATGACATTCTAATAGATATATACCTGGATAAGGTTCCTGACAGCAAGGGTAGTACCTCTCGTGTCTCTCGGCTGGCACTCCAAGAATGTCCCACTCCACAGACGGGTAGTATTCTCGAAGGTCGATACCCACATCGACCATGTCACCCTTCTTCTGATTTATGTGTTTCAAGTCGATCTGCAATAATATTTCTTATTATAGCCCATATGAAGAATCCATATAAGGTATAAATTGTTAGAAAAATATCAGAGTTATATCAGAGAATAATTAGCCAATTGGTGACGACGTAAGTAGATTGATAGGAAATATGAGGTCTACTTTAACAACAGCTTCGTTGGTCGAGTGGTCGCAAGCGCGACTGCCAATCGGGAGGTCCTTACGATTTATTTTAACAACGTATGTTTTAAACAAGATTTTAGGCAGTATTCACACTCGATTTTAAAACGTAAACATATATATAGCATAATTCATCACCTGATCACCATCGTAGCTCCAAGACCCAAATTTCAAAAAACAAGTTTGCTGATCGAATGGGAAGTAGCGCACGTCAATCTCGCAGGACGATTTGAAGATAGCTGGCGGCGTCCACAGCACTTTCCCGGTGTGATGGAGAACCGCTTTTGTCATGGTTGTTACCACGTATTCTCCATCAGCACTGCCGATAAATGTTTAATTGACCAACAACATATACTATTGCGTGGTAGATATTAGTGGTAGGTGGTAGGTATCAGTAAAGGTTATGCAATGGAAATCCTAATGAAATATTTTATGTTTCCTGAACTAGCGATCTAATCTACGGTTGCATGAAATTTTTATACGGTTGCATGACCTTTCACCGTATCCAAGTTCGACGACTAAAGAATGCCACTAGGCATTAAGTCTTTATACAACCTACAACCTACCTGGATTTTAGGTTCTACAATAAGGGACATATATTTAAGGCAGAAAACATATAGTTGGTTCAATTAAATGTGGACAACTACTGGAGCCTGGTCATAACAGTCGATCTATTTGACGCCGGATGAAGGTTCCGAGTTCGATTTCCGGTCGGAATTCATTTCGACATATTGTTTTGTGTGTCCCCCGGTCATGGAAAACTGACGCGGGGCCATGAAGTCTAAAGCATTAATATTTATTATATTATAATAATATTCGTTGCACACAGACTTTACAGACACTAGAATACTAGTACAATTACACACAAATTATTAAGAGTGACATAATATATTAGTTTTTCGAATTTAATGTCGTTTTGCAATTTATACAACGGATTATAAATCAAATACTTCTATTAATAGATCAAATATGTGATTAACAAATTCATAAATCAGTTAATAATAATCATTTGTGATTCAGCAGTGGTCGATATTCAAATGCAATAAAATTTTTATTTTTTTTGGGTAATTGTTATTTATTCTTACATGCACTGTAGTACCAATTGTTAAATCATAGATTATAACATTAATTATTTATTACCTAATTTATTTATATACGACACTTTAGGCAAGGCTGAGGGCAAGAGAGCTAGTGGTCGTCCACCTATGCTATGGATCGGCTCAAAAGTAAAAGCGACGCAATCCACCGCGGTCCTGTGTGCTCGTAAAGCAACCAGATGCCAGAAATGGTGGAATATCGCACGTCGCGCAGCATCTCTGGAAGCGAACGATGGTGTAGCAACCATTGTGACCGTCACATCAACCACGACCACTCTGACAAGAGTGAAAGATTAAAAAGATAAATGGACATAAACCACAGAGTATTGCTGTTTCATATTTATGTAAGCGCTTCGAATAGGAGCTAAGCTGTCCGTAATGTGTTTGCGATAATCTAGAATGTGACAGCAATAAGGCGGCTCGCACACTGAACGGACACACGCTGATCGTTCAGTGTAAGTTACGAACGTTTTCTCTGAATTTTTTTATTTTTATTTTTGCAGACCTTTTTTTAACAGTATCACACAGTTGCTTTTAATTAAACGAAATTAAGTTTGGAAATTATAAGATTTTTAGACACACGTTATTTTAGACAATAAACTGTCAATTTACACAACATCACACCTGTAATCCTCGAAGAGATAGGCAGAGGAGTACATTAAAATCCCACGTTTTACCAGTTTCGCTTCATTCCTATGGGATAGGTGGTGAGCCTATTGCAACACCGAGTAGAGATCCAGACTTCGAGTCACTAGAAATTCTAAATTACAAAAATGAGGATGAATTTAATTTAATATTATTAAACATTTTTTTTATTAGAACGTTGAAAATGGAATACAGAACATCTTGTTGTGCTTGGACCACACAAAGCTCAACACAGCGTAAGATCGGTCGCACGTGCGTCTCTTTGTGATTAATAGCTCGTCAGCTTGCAGTGACACAATATGATATATCATTCACCAATTCCCTTTTAGGAAAACAATACCTTTGTTATTTTTAGATATCGTGTTTTTATAACAAATTAATGCTATTTAAGGCGTCTTGAGTATTTGTATACATGATTGTATAACCATCATCAATATTACTTGCCTATTTCCAATCTCTGCTGGATATAAACTTCTCCAATAGCACGCAACTGAGCTCTATATTCAGCTCTTCATTAAATGTTTACATGTTAAATGAAATTTTATCAAAGAAAAAATATATCGTATCTGAATAAGTATTGCAATAATTAATACTAATAGCCTATTGCCAAATGTTACTATTATATCATCACGCCAGTTCCGTTACAGGGAAGGCAGAGGCTTATAAACACACATACAGTATAATAAACGTTGCAGTACTATTAATTGCATTATTTTTACGTTTTTCGTCTATCATAAATGTCTTTCGTAATCTCTTGTTATATGTTTACGATATTGCTTATGAACGGTCAAAAGTTCGTCCCGATATGATTAATATCTGTATTGACAAGACATGATGTATCATTCCCAAAGCTTGCCTGTCGATATCCAATCAATTAACTTCACATGTACTGTGTTTGACTTTTTCTGCGTGTTGTCTGCATCAGTGTTTACGCTTTTTATACTCGTACAAAGTAGGAGTAATTAGTTTAATTTAATATTCATCATCATCATCAGCCTATTTTATACATAACATTGTGATAGGTCCAATTGTTAAGGAACTACTGACAATGAATCAGGAATTGAAGATTTAGATGTTTAGGCATAACAGAACAGGAATTTAAGAGTTAGGTTCCTAATTAGAATGAGTAGTTGCGCAAGGAGGACGAGTTTTGTGTGGTGTGTTTTGTGAGTGGCCTCTAGTTATTAGTATAGTTACGTAATATGTTTATATGCAAGGCTGCCGACCCTTCGTTGGTCGATTGATCGCAAGCGCGACAACTGATCGAAAGGTTCCGGGATTGATCCTCGGATAGAGTGCTATTGCGCCTTTCTAGCTCAGGTTTTCTAGTAAAAAATTCTAGTAGCGGCTCGGAGTCTCGGTCTGTGGCAGGTGTATGACAATAGTCTCATCAGCTATTTCATGATGGGACATAAATATAAATGTGGCAGTATACAACAATTATCTGCCTACCTCTTCAGGATTACAGGCAAGAAGTTACGTTTAAGTTAATTGAAAAATTGTCAATAGTCAAGTAGCAGTGATGGCCCAGTGCTTTACAACTAATGTAGAAAGTGGTGTATTCCAATAGGCTCATCCCCTATTTCACGGGACGTGTGACCAGTCTGTAGTGGACGGGAATAGGCTGATGATGATTATGAATGTTTTATTACATCATTGATCTCTTAACATTGAAATATGTGAGAAACATGTGCATTGAAATGTTCTGGGAACATCAGTTGACTGATCGTTGTGTGTTTTCAAAATTCCAAATACGAATTTCTTTTTTAATGGTCAGTTTATGTGTTGAGCTAATGTCGCACGGAGCTGAGGCCGAATGGTTTAAATTCGTTTACGTATGTCGCTCGTAAATTGTTGTGTACATTTTAGCAACAATTTGGGAAGTATGCGAGTGTTTAATATGTAACAGAGCGTGTTCTGCCAGTACCTATCGTGGTACGGAATACCGCACGCTCTGCTCTAAACTTGTATAGGACTAGATGAATTTATTAACAAAGCTTACCAGTGATAACAAAGGAGGTCCGTTTGAGTTTATTTCTAACTATTCATAATAATTAAAAGATGAGAAACATATCTTCCTATGTTTGTTAAGCTGTAAGATACGAGTAAGTTTTCTCTGTAAGGATAGGTACTTAGCAATCCAGGCTCTCTGCTTGTCCTGTAATGGTTCTAGCTTGATGGTATAATAGTAACAATATTTAAAATTCTGACTGATACGAAACTTATTCTTAATCTTAGAATTGAACTTTAAGTATAAACTTATAAAAAGCCTGTATGTTAAATCCAAAAGCCTTCTTAAACGAACTCACGATTTGTAATCAAAAAATTAATTATTCCATCTCAGCCTCAGAAAAATATAGCATAATCCTCTTAAGTTTTGCTCAAGACTTGTGCCCGGTTTATGGCAGTAGGCTCACCGCCCATTACATGGGACTTAAACGTAACTGGTGAAACGTGGCAGTGTATTGCGCTACCCCGCCTACCCCTTCGGCGATTACAGACGTGATTTTACGTTTCTATGAAGTGTTATTGTAAATAATTTAAAGATGTAATAAAAATGTTATTCAGGAGATAAAAGTACATAATTTTTTTTAAAAGAAAGTCATAATATAGCGTTATTGCTAAAGCAATATGTTAAAAAGCGGGATTTATCTTGCGAGAGAAACCAATTTTGTTATAGAATCGGAATACGGGTATGTATGTATAGTATATCAATTTCTTGGAGGCAAGCCGTTACTGCGATTTAGAAATACAGATGTGTTATGTACTTTTATTCAGTCAAACCTTTAAGAACTATTCAAAATCAATTATGTATATTTAGTTTCTTTAATTTCCTAAATTTGAATGGCCGATATCTATATATGTCAGATTACAATATTTCATTAAAAATAATGCAGGGAACATAATACTTATCTGTAGAATAACCAGAGACTATTTCTGACAAAGACTACCTTTGACAAAGTCAAAGTTTAAAGGTTCATTTCGATCGCTTACAAAGCTTTGATTAGGTATTTAAATTTTTCAATACCGGGAGTACCGGGTAGGTAGTAGATATTAATACAGCCATTCCAAGTGGCAACAGTCAGCGAGGAACGGTCAAGGTTGAAAAGATAAAAGGCCCGGCTAATATATTCGAGGATAAGATTTATGTCCAACAAATACTTGCTGATCCAAAAAATATTAACATATTTTTACTAATATATACAATACAAATATCAGCTTATTTCTTGCTCATACCAAGCGATTTTGTGTTTGCCACTTTTGGGAGTGGTTGGGTCGTTACGTAATTCTAGATTCAGATATTATTATGGTGACTTTCAGAGTCAACGTTCTCCATACCTTTTAAACCACCTTCAATAACTTCCATATTTATGATTTTTCTTCGTTAGTGAAGTGCATAAAAGGAGAGTACCCGAGCGATGTATTGCCCCTGTACTTCCACTGTACATCGGGATCAATTAACGGATGCATACGGGAGATTATCCATCCGGCTCGATTAATCCTTTCACAACCACGGCAACCCAAAATGCCTTACAATCAGAATGGACTATTTAATGAAACCTGGTGATAGAAACAGTCGTACAATAACGGTCATAAATATAAAAATCATTGCATTTGTGCCGTGTACTTACAAGTCTTCATTAGTATCGTCGTCTGATCCTCAAGACATTGAGTGCTAGGTAGAGATGATGCTAGGCGACGGTTGGAATTGCCCAGACGAGCGGTTGTCTCACTTTGAGTAGCCTATGACTTATACGGAAAACCGATTCGAGCAAAAGATGGTGACTTTATTGCCATAGCTGATATTACGAAATATCAAAGATCTAGATACTTACTGCTTCTGGGAGATAAATGATTTTTCTGAAGCATTCTGTGCTAGTCACTAGGGGACCCATATGCGTTTTTAATACCCTTAAACTCTATTATGTAACTACAACTGTACAACTCAACTGTATATATATATAGATATATATTATTATTATTATTATGCATACATACATAGATATATACCTATGTATATATATAGATATATACATAGGTATATATCTATGTATGTATGCATAATAATATGATGTATTATGTATAATGTATGTACATGTTAATTTTAAGATGCATTGTCGGTTCAAGATTTTTATTTATTAATTTAGCTTAAAATGTGAATCTCTTTAACCCTCTTTCAGTTACGTACACTTTACATATTATGTACTTCCTCCGCGATATTAATAATTTCATATCCGAAGTAAACCATCAGCGTACTTATTATCACGCTTAAATATTTTTATACATTACTAACATCTGAGTGCTTAACCGAGCGGTAATCTTGGATCTGTCACACGTATGATTCATGCGGCGTTTGCGGGCTTGACACGTAACGTCATATATCACACGTTGGCTGCGGATATTATAACGAGCGACGCACAAAGTGTAATATCCTGACTTCCTCAATTCGAGCTTAGCAATATATTTATTTGTATAGACGTAGTACGCACAAGCGGTTCGAAATTCTAGAGATGAACGACGTTAGAAACTAAAAAGGACTGGCGTCAGAAAGTAAACAGGGTTGACGTCAAAAGTACTGACGTGAAACACGAATGCGTTAATTCCCGCTGATAACTATTACAGTAAACATCAAGGGATTGTACACAGTTAAGAATGTTCTGAAATTGACTCCCGCGATCACATATGTTCATTCTCAGCATTTTCTCTCATCAACAGTCTGTCCCTGTCACACTGTTGATGAATTCACCTAAATTAACGATCAGGTTTTTATTAAAAAGAGTGCCAAGAGATTTTCCTTTGGCTTTTTTTCGCTCATTCTGTGGTGTAAAATTGGTAAGTACAATCATTTTAGGCTTCTTACTCACCGTCGGCTCTTTTATCGTGTCGCGGCTCTTTTAAACTGAAAAGGGTTAAGGGAATAGTTTGCCATTTTCATGACGTGCGTGTTAATAAATTACACATACTTAATAGAAGGTGATGGACAATTCTTTTGTTTTCACGCAATGTTACCCTTTACCTTTACACCTTTTCAACGGTGATATTTTATTTAAAACGCATATTTTCATAAAACTTCCAACGCTCTTATTTAAGCTTACCAAAGGATTATCTACTTACAAAAATTAGTCAGTATATGAAGTTAATTTTTTTCCACCAATTAATTGAAATATCCATGAACATCCCCCTCCCCCCACTCTCCACCGGAATAGATGATTCGGATTCCTATGAAAAATTATATCGAAAACGAAAGCTGATGGAAAATCCTATCACCTCCATTATCGCTGATCTATTGTAATTCCCATCTAATCCTTCACGCTACATTAAACACGGTTCCAACGGGCAATGCGAAGGGTAAAATGCAGAGGCATCGGATTTCATACTCCTATCATTTTTGCGTTAGAATTTTAGTACGGGTTTATCATTCTTAGATTGCAGATAATGAATGATGAGGGAGTTAGCAGTCTTCGGAACTGATACCCGTATTAAAATTAATGTTGAATCTAGAAGACGCGTATCAGGTCTGTAAATATGTAGATATTTGGCAATGTGACAACTACGGTCAGCAATTTAATAATAAAAATAATAATAATCCCCCCACTTGTCATGCCACTGTTGGAATATGGGTCTCCTTCCTTATTGAGAGGGTTAAGGATATAGTCTGCCACGCTGTCCAAGTGCGGGTTAGTAGATTTCACACATCTTAGATATTATTTTTTTTTTTTTTATAAATACTAAAGTGTGCAGCTTTCGTCACGATGTTTTTCCTTCACTAGTAGCAAG
>DWEE01003261.1:0-10662 GCA_018245755.1 Parelbella macleannani
ATGTAGAAGTGAAGTGGGTGAAACGTGGGAGTGTGCTACACTCCTCTGCCTACCCCCTCGGGATTGCAGACGTGTTGTTACGTTTTAGAATTTAACGATATCTTGTTAAGCTGACAGCCCTAAGTACCCTATTAAGACGCGCACGCGCTTCTATTAATGAGCGCTTATGATAAACACCGTCATGTTTATGTTAGATACCTTCGTGTTTATGATAATTACGTAACGTCGTGAGTGCACGACCGTTCTTACACGTAACTAATATATTTTATAAAGTATACATGAAGGTGTATGGATTTAGATACTGATGGAGATCAATAGTCCAAATATCTTGATAAGATAGGTCAGCCACTGACTGATAGGGCAGTAGTCTCCGAAACCGGCGTGCGTTTATGAATTTAAAACAAAACCTTTAAGTCTGTAAAGATAGAGATATTTGGCACACGGTGCTATCTACTCACCCCATAAAGGTGTTGGCGTAACGATAAATAATAATAATATACCGAACATACAAACACACTCTTGGAACAACTCATATGTAGTCATCTGATACCAATCTAACAGAATCTATAATCATGTAATCAAACAACTGATATACAAACATACATATAAATTTTACATACATCAACATTTCCTTACAAATATTTTGCATTTTTCTCTAAAATTTGTTACTTTTTTCAATATCTAACATTGTTGATATGGTCGCCTTTGTTACTAGATGATGCGATTGTACATCGCAACCCTAATTAAGGACCGATCGTAGACGACCTTGTCTTGTGGGGTTAACTTCGAACCGTGATGAAGTCCTATTACCAGTCAATCAATAATCAATTGGTTTCTATAAATGCAAGGCCAAACAAACCTTACTCTACATACTTGTGAAGCTCTTCAACCTCAAATAAGTCTGACTATCCATTATACCTGAGGACAATATTGGAAATTCATGCATTTACATATATCGGGCAGCAAAAACGCCTACACGTTGGTTTCCAGAGTCGAAAATTGAAAAAACGAGTTTTTAAATCACTCGGAAACTATTCAACAGATTAGTCGCATGAAACTTATTGGTCCGAAATTCGCAAACCGTCAGAAAACGGGTTAGTTGAAATCAGGCAGTTGTTTTAAGTCACAAACTCTTTATATGCATCTAATTTGGAAGCGGAGTCCGTGACCAAATAATTTTATAACAAACGGGTTAGTCGCATTTTTCGAAATCTGTTTTTTAAAAAACAAAATATCAACAAGGAAATTTAGTGGAATCCGGGCAGTTCTTTCCAAAGTCAAATTATTCTCAATATAATTTGACAAATTTTAAACTAACTATTATGTGACACATTTAACATGATGTGATCGCCAGTACTTGCAAGAACGCGAGTTCTATATTATACTTGCAATATACAAAATATACAATATGCAATATACAATATATAAAGAACCCTCTCCATATGAGAGGAGACCCATGTTCCAACAGTGGAATGATAAATGGGTCGATAAAAAAAATATGTATAAAGAAATTAACGTGGGTTCTGTGTTGGTTGACTTTAAATATTTAATATGTCACAAATGGCACAAACAAGCGATTTCGATCCAGAGTGCTGGTTATACAATAATCTCTATGAAACAAATGTGTTAGTTTCATCCACGCATGTAGCTAGAACACATTTGTTAGCAAGCGATCAGCTTACCAAGCTTTTGACGTTAATAGTCGAGGTGTCGGAGTGGGAAGCGTAGAGTGGCCTATTGGGATCCATTTTGTGATCTGTTGAGAATAATACAGATTAAAAACAAAAAAAAAATTGGAACATAATTATTCATCTTCATTTTGTATAAGTATAGTCAAATATCTTCTCGTTTTACGAATGAGGCTTCGGTTGGCAAGTAGTTTTGATGACGAAGCATGAAATTCTCATCACGGGCAACTCAGTTTATCTTAACACGGTTAGAGCTCTGCACCGGCATCAAAACTATCAACTCTTCAACTGAATTGAACATATTCTGGAAATTTCCGCATACAATAGCTATTTAGCAAAGAAACGACCGCGTTTTTGCCTTAAATAAGGCAATAAGATTGGAAATATAACCTCTTCTTTGTGCTTATAACGGACGCTATACTGACAAATTCAAATTGCTCACAACCTTATCGAAAACAGAAGTAAACAAATCTATCTAGGAATCATATTGCGTAACAAATGACGTACATACGCACAGTCAATTGTTTTATCTTGGAAGGGGGCGTATACGCCGCGGTGTAGGTTATATATCGTGACAGAAGAACGATTAAATCTAATATGAGCCGGGCAGTGATAGGTATGGACATTTCTAAATTATTATCACTTTGTAATGGTGAAAGAAAACCTTATGAAGCAACCCTTAGATTTTTCATAATACTTTTATAAGGTGTGTAAGGTCTGCTAAAGTGCTTTGATAACATTGCCTGAAGAATTGCGTTGAGTAACCCAACCCAACTCGTTGAGTAACCCAGAGAACCGGAACCGGAACCCAGGGAACTGAAAGGTCCAAGGAAAATCCGACCACAAGGGCGTTCTTCCCTTACTTGGATTGACCAAATCCACGCATAAGTTAATGTTATGTTACAGAATGACGCTCGCTAAGGAACGAAGGAAATGCCATAATATGTTAATGGAAAAACTGAACACATGATGAGGGATTATCCTCAGCAATTCAGTTAACGACGCGAAACATACTATAACGTAATGTAATGAAATAGAACGTAACGTAACATTAGCTTAACAGATTATATAGCGTTAAAACGTTGCATCCTTTCTAAAATAGACACGTAAATGCATATAGTGCAAATAGAAGGCATATAAACACAAAGTGTACTTGACCCAAAATTTGGGTTACTGATAGTTGTGGTCAGAGCTGTCGATAGTCGATACACTGCGGAGTCTGTTACGAAAATGCTTCAATAAATGTAATTTCAATTTCTACGCTGCTCTAGCCATGAACCTCCTTCCTACCTCCATATTTCCTCTGACTACTCCTTCGGGGATTACAGGCGTTATGTTACGTTTTTTTTCTAGCCATCAGCCAACAACTCCCTACTCCTTTTATATCTGATTTCTGGGCCAACGTTGTCTGGAAGAGATGGCTTATTAGCGATAGAACGGCCTTTTGTGTTTTCTGGCTCTTAAATTTTGTACTGTCTTATTTATGTAACTTTAGTTTACAATAAAAGTTTACTGAACTGTTTTGTCGGGTACATAAAATACCTACCTACCTACCATACGTACATACCTACACTAATTCACTTCCTCCCGAAGAACCGATATAATCTCCAAAATAAACAGTCGACTTTTGAAAAGTTCACTCTGTCCAATTTAACGCACTTGTACAAATCTTTTGTAAATAGCAACGGAGACTACGAGCGCTCCGCTTAAGAATGTTAAACATTAATTAAACCATAAATAGATGCTGATAACGTATTTTGGCAATGCCCCAAAAACGTTCACAAGTACCCATAAAATGGAAGAAATCAAGACATACGACACGACACATTGTATTTACAATGTCAATATGTGGCATAGTTAAATATTTAATATACCAAGAAATTAGAGGTCACTAAAGCGGAAATAGACGCTAAGAAGAGTAAAGCGCCGCTGACATGTCGTCAGCGGCGCTCACAATGTCAGTCAAGGTTGCATAATGCGGGTCAGTGTGTTATACCAGTGACACGGCCGGGTCATTTTAATATAATCGCATTAATTACCCTGTCTACAAACGTACCGTCGCGCCCGTAATCCCAGAAAAGTTAGGCAGACGAGCGTAGAACACGCCCACGTTTTGCCAGTTACGTTATTATCAAATACATGTCTACGAATACATTCAGATATTAGTTATGAAGATTGATCTTAGTTTTATGTTGTTGTCATTTTCACTTCCCACATTTGCCGTGTAAATGCTTTAGTAGCCGACATTTAACTGTATGAATGAATAAAACGTATTATTGCGATACACATACAATATCACTTCTCAGATGTAATAAAAACTCACGGAACAGAAATATTATATATGCATTGTGATTGGTTTAATTACAGGTTGCTGGAAAATTTTATGACTAAGTAAAACGATAAGACTAACTAAAACGATATAACTAACTATAAAGACGTGTTTCGAATTTATTTTTGAGTGTGGCAACACTTGAATTAAAGATTGATAATCATCATTCATCATCGTCAAGCTCTTGATGTCCACTGCTGAACATAAGCTTCCCCTAATCGGCGCCACTCATATATTTCGTTTACTGAAAGTTGCGGTCACAGACATGGATATCACTGCGGAGTCTGTCACGAAAATGTATAATAATATTGATATCCACAGATTGATAATATTTGTGTCAAATTGCGACGAGATAAATTTAAATTCCGAGCTCACATTGGACACTTCACAAATGTTATGTACCTACAATACTCTAAAAAGTCCACATGTATAAAATGGAACGCCAATTGCTTCGCTGCGGAAACGAAGAGTCAGGGGAGCAGCGAAGTAATTGAAACATAAATATGATTGCAAAGAAGAAGGTCGTTTCGTTTGGTGGCGTCAGACACGGCATCAAACGAAGCGATTCTAAATAGGACACCGTTGCGAATTAATAAAGCTTCGGAGAAACAATGGGTGTTGGGGAAATAGGTCAAGTGTTTATACATATATGTATTTGGGGTGACAGACAAAGAATTCAATGTAATAAATGCATTCAATGTACCTACAATTCGCTAAATATTTACTGGGCATTGTAATTCATATACCTATGTTTGTTTATACAGGGGAAAGTTTAGGGACAAACTAAGGTAAATAAGGAAATATGTAAATAATAAATACATGCGTTTAATACATTTTAAGCACATATTTATTTGTCTCGTTGGTCGATTGGTTGTAAACACGGCTGCCGATTGGGAGGTCCTGGGTTCAAATCCCGGGCTGGGTACTACCGGATTTTTCTAATTTAAAATTTCTAATAGTTACTCGGAATCTGGATCTGTGCTTGATTTATTCTATGGGACGTAAACGTAACTGGGGCAACATGGAAGTGTACTAAACTCCTCTGATTTCCTCTTCGGGGATTATAGGAGTGAAGTTGCGTTTTACATTTTAATACCAGGCAATCAGATTCCAAAACATCTACTATCGCGTGTGAGAATTCGCATGAACCGTTTAAGAGTCAGAAATGCATTGCCGGTTTAAAATACGAATTATTCTTGTATCTGTAATACCACCCCGAAATAATTTCTAAAAAAATTCTTATATATAGCGCAACGTAAATCATACAATATGTACCTAATTTGTTTAATTAATAACATCCGATTATACCGTTGATAGTAAAAAATACGTGAATTCAAATGTAAATTAATTAAAATGTATTTATTCAAATTTTAATCTATTAGTATATGTATAATGATAGTGTTTCATAATATATGACAACTTGTATAGGTCAACAACTGTACGGCGTGGACCGGAAAGAACGTGTTGACAAGCCGTACACAAATGTCAATGTCAAATGACATTCTCGTTTAGATGCATCGTCACAAATATTGTCCTTGAGGGTAGGCAGAGGCTACAAGTCCACGCTGGGTTTGATTCTGATCATCATCATCATCATCGCGGCCTGTCTTCGGCGTGTGGCATCCAGCATTTTACTGCAGCCTTCGCACATCGTCATGCCACCGGGCCGGATAAATTTGATTCTGATAAAGTTCTTTTATTCACGAGTATACAAGAAGTGTAACTGAAGTTTAAAGTTTAATCGTTTTTTGTCACAAGGGGACAATTCTCAATGGCACCCTCTATATTTAGGACAGCATTATCTTTTAAAATTCTCTAAGATTAAGAATAATTCTATGTTAATACTATGCTTAAGATGTATATTTACGACAAAAATGGACATATATGGAAATTAAAGTGTATGCCGAAATGGCTTACCAAAAACGACCACGTTCTAGGTAATTACAGCAGTTTCCTATATGTTACATTGTTCTGTAACCCATTGTTTGCAAATCATACGAAGATAATATTTTAGTACCTACACGGCAAATAAGATGAACAAACAAAGAAGAACCGGCACAAAAACACGAGACTACAAAAACAAGTCACGATGTTAATTGTAATTAATGTTCTTGTGACGCAAAATGCTCGGCGCAAAAATAAATGATGACAAGTTCTCTCTCTCTCTCTTTCTCTGGCTCTCACGCTGTTCTTCATAGTCCAATTTTCTATTCTAGATGTGTGTCCGGTACAGAGACCTAGAAGCTCAACTGGAAGATCATGGGACTACATGTTGTTATCGTGTTACACTCAACCTACCTCTTTAGTGTAAATACAGGCGTGACGTTACAATAATAATACTAACAATAATGTTGTACATGAGTAACAATATTCACACCTCATCAAACCCATTATAACACACGTCAGCTAAACGATATTGTTTACGAGTTTCCAACGTGTCTGCATTATACAGCGATGTTCACGCGTCACTGATTGTCTGATGGAGAAACTGTGCTTATGTGACGAGAGTCACATCGTGTCTAATACACATCACTGTCAGATCTCTTAATGAACGCAGACATGTGGTTAAAGCTTCGATTATTAAATTGTTAATTTCTACCCAGCTTTTCATTACCTAAATATTATTATCGTTTTGAGATTCATTCAAATAAAGTATGATCAACGTAACTAGCCCGATCAAATATCGCTCTATCATCGAATATTTTCTGTTTATCTGTTCTGTTTTTAAAACGACGGCCTAATGGTCTGGCGTTCTGCCACTCACGTCTTATAGAACCTAGGCTTCATATCCTGGCATTCTCTGACTTTATAATGTTATATGCGTGGAGATGTCCCAAGCCATTTTTGTTATAGACATTTACCAGACTAAATGCCAACGTAAGCGGTAAAGGAAAACACCATAAAAAACCAAGACACTAAACAACTCAAGTACTTCAAGCTGTGGCCTTGCTATTCTCATTATGATCAAAAAAGGTCAAGGTTGATCACAGTGATAATTATAACGATGATAATAATGATAAACATCTGCTACCCATGAAGGAAATAGAACTACGTAACAACACGTATGTAATCTGAAGAGGTAGGCAGAGGAGTGTAGTACTTCCACGTTTCACCAGTTGCGTTCTACGTCCCATGGAATATGTGGTGAGCTTATTGCCATACACTGGGCACAGATCCAGACTCCGAATCATTAACAGGTATTCCAAATTAGAAAAATCCAATAGCAGCCGACCCCGGATTTGAAACCAGGACCTTCCGATCGGCAGTCGCGCTGGCAATCGACCAACGAGCCAGTCAAGCAGGGAATAAAACCATTGCAATACAACTCCTTAACAAAGATCCACCAACAGCAAATGACAATAACAACCAGACACGTGTCTTGGTACCTACAAATTATAGTCACATGTACCGCCCATGACACCGCGACCCTCTCGTTATATGAACGGTAAGCAAGTCGCAAAAAATATAAGATGACGTATATTTTTAAACGTAGTTTCCTTTGACCTTTTACTGCCTCATTAGTGAAGTGCAAATCAAGTCCAATTTGGAATTCCCAGCAGTACTAATGCGGATGGATTTGTTCCCGGTATATGGCTATAGGCTTATTTCCTACTACATGGGACCCAACATAACTGGTCACAAGTGGGAGTAATACAATTATCTGCCTTTCCTTTCATGGAGATCCAAGAGCCATGTCCTGTCCTTGCCTCCTCAAGTTATTTATTGAATTGTTTGAACAAACATGAAAGATATTTGCTCATCCTCGCCGGTAACAATCTTCATTCCACGACAACTTACGTAATTAAATCAGCTTTCAAAACCTGTAACTCGTTACGCTCGTATTTTGAATCTTTAAATGCTCATCAATTGCGTAATTCTCCTGTCAATCATTCGTTCACACGTCCAAATGGTCTAAGAACGTCTTTCTTAATCCCATTCACTACATCTTAGCCTACCTCCGCAAGGTATCGGTGCTTAAAAGAAGGCCATTTGGCAATATGAAATAGTTAATAAAATAAACAATATCTTGATACTTCTCCATATATGGTCATCTAATCCAACGTAAGCATCAAGAGCTTGTTATGGTAACCAGACGGCTGTTAAATTATACATATACATATAAAGATATACTTAAAAAAACGTAACATAACGCCTGTAATCATCGAAAGGGTAGGCAGAGGAGTGTAGTACACTCCTAAATTTCACCAGTTACGTTTTAGTCCCATGGAATAGGTGATGAGCCTAGTGCTATGCACCGGGCTTAAATCCAGACTCCGAGTCAGTACTAGAAATTCAAAATTAGAAAAATACAATAGTACCCGACCAACGAGGCAGTCAAATATATATTTATATAGATATTTTTACGCCCAGATATACCAAAACTTTACTGTAACACCTAAAATTCTAAGTAGTTTATATAAAAGGCGGACATAATGCCTGGTGGCGTTCTCTACCAGTTAACCCACAAAGCTAATAAACAATGGAATAGGTGGTGAGCCTATCGAGTTTGGCAGATTAAGTATACACATCACACTGTTACCCAGATGGAGCTGATACCCGTACTACAGGCAATATTTCCTTGATTCTAGCAGCCGTTTTGACACTGGTCCAAGCCACGAGCCGTATTGTGTAATTCGCGTGATCGCAGCGAGCGAAGTTTACGTACAGTTTGCCAAACGCTGTGAATTGGATATTTTGTAACGCTCCTTATATACATACGTGCGTATTGTGCCGCCTAATAACCAAAAGGGCAGGCCGAACCTAAGGATATCTATTTGCTACTAAGTTACGTTTCCATTAATGCTTAAGGATTTTCACCTGCTACAATGTATAATAATTGGTTAATGTTTGTATGTCATTTTGGTAGAGCAGCCCATACCTTGCATCTTCATTATAAGATCATGTCTATGTTACGTCATAAATAAAAGGATTATTTCGAATTGATAGTCGTATTAATAATGGCCATCTGATTCCAAACTAAACAGAGCCTGTTCTATATGTAATAACCAGACAAGAGTAGTGATATACATATACACATATATACATACCTATCAATATATATTTGTATTTAATAAATGTTTTAACACCCAGACAAATAGTTATGCTCGCAAACAAATACTTGTCTGGGATGAGAATCGAACCCATTAACTCCAGCTTAGTAGGGAAACACAGTACTTGCAAGCGACTCTACTAAATTGACTAAAAAACAAAGTTTTTAAAAAACGTAACATCAGGCCTTTACAGGCGTCCCCGAAGGGGTAGGCAGAAGAGTACAGTACACTCCCACGTTTCACCATTAAGTTTACGTCCCATGATGGAATAGAGGGTGAGGCTATTGCCATACACACAGAAAGAGATCTAGATTTCGAGCCGCTACTAAAAATTAAGACGAACCTATTTAAGGCAGTCATTTCGTTTGCGAATGAACATATATAAGCACACTTGAATATCGCAGATTGCCAATTCCAATGGATGAATCTACAATTTTTTGAAATTCTGACAATAGTTGGCTCATGTGCCTACATATACAAGAGTAAATGAACTTGTCTATTTTAGTACGCACACGCAATGTTTTATCTACAACATTACAGTTCAAATGTGTGAATATTCATAGAAATATGTCTGTCAAATACATTTGAGAATGTTCATTTCAAAATTATTTTATTTTCGTTAACTGCTTCTGTACTAATGTACCTTAGAATATTGTTGCGTGAAAATTGTACGAAACTACCCATCATCATCAACCTATCTCAGTCCAGTGCTAAACATAGGCCTTCCCCTATAAGCGCCATCGCGCCCTGTCCTCGGTTTGTCGAAAACTACCCACAATCTGTTAAATTTTCTTAACGATATCACGGCTTTGCTTCAGCAGAATTTTTGCTAGCAACAACCATATCAAGACCAAAAGTTTACCAAAGTTCCGACGACAATGTGGTATCCTCGTCACCTAAATACTATCGGGGAAAACTTATGATAAAGTACCACAGACAGGTCCAAAATCAGTCGGGCTTCCGCTTAAAAATGTATGAATTAATCCAGTAGCTAGTTTAATCATGTAGATGTCACGAAATATTCAATAGCAAGGTATTTATTGTTTCCCGCCAAATTGAGATACAGCAAATGAATGACATTATAATATGTTAGCAGACATGTTTGGTCACGTGACGTGAACACTTTGGAGGATGACGTCAAGATGATGACGTCAGAAGCCCGACGCCGAAAACGTTGTTGGGACATTTTTGTCGTACATACTAGTAGGTGACCAGTTGTTACATGATACATGATAGCATAACTCAGAATTTGTTTAAACATACACAAACGTACATCAGCCTTGTTTGTCGAGGGGTTTCAAACGCAACTGCTGAACCAGAGGTCCTGGGTTCATATCCAGGGTCGAGTAGTATTGGGTTTTTGTATTTTAGATTTCCTAGTAGACCTTTCTGGTAGAGGCTCATATTCTGGATCTGTGCCCAATATATATAGGCTCACCACCTAATCGATTGTGGGATGTAAACGTAAATGAAACGTGAGAGTGTACTACGCTCCTCGGCCTACTTCTTCGGGGATTACAGGCGTGATGTTCATCATCATCATCAGCCTACTTCCGTCCACTGCTGGACATAGGCCTCTCCAATGACACGCCAC
>DWEE01003262.1:0-10661 GCA_018245755.1 Parelbella macleannani
TCACTCCCTCCACATTTTTGGCCATTATTATTGTTCATGTATCGGCCGTACCAGCGCCGCTTATTCTTATCATTTTATTATTATAGGCCGTCATCGTCCACAGCACTCCATGTCTCTTTCAGTCATAGACTCGGCAGCTATTGTTATTGAAACAATCGGTGCTTCGCCCTAAAGGGTTTGCTCGCCGGCCCTCTTATTCAAACTAACATATACATATGTATACGTTAGACCAGTGGTACTAATGGTCCCATTTCTCCAGCCACATTGTATACACTATATTATAGTACATATGCTATGAACTACTGGTCATATTACGTTTTATATTCAATGAAATATTTGATACGAAAAGTCCTATTCCTGCAGTTCTGTTCGAAGTCAATTGTAGTTATAGTATGCGTGGTTGTTAGTGGCCAGTTGAGTCTGTGTACTAATTATTTTCCTAAAAAAGTTAAAAATTGTACATTGCTTGATGTTTGTGGTAAGAGAAACGCCTGTTAGTTATTGTAGGGCAATGTTACCAGTAACCGCGGCTATTTGTCTTAACTAAAGGCATAAATGTTAATGTGAAGATAATAAAATACGATTATCCTATAACGTATAAATATACATAGTATTTAGTTGCGATGACAAAATAATGTTTGTCGGTATCAATCGCTCAATCTGCTAGTGAACCCGTTTTTTACGCGGCATTGCAAGCGAAATAGCAAAAGACCTGTAGTAAACAAACTCGTATAAGCCCTTAATTGATCAATGAATTATCAGAATCTATTCACTAGCTCCGAAGAAAGAAAAAGAATCAACAATTTGTGGTCAGAACATTAGTTTAAGAACAGTTACATTTCTGCGATAGTATTTTTGTTCCTAAATAATAGGTGCCCGATAGTTCTATATGTATAATTCGTTAGAATTGACTCGATTGTAGGTTCAGCGGTTAGGTTACTTTATGGTAAGGTTTATGCTTATTTCATGCCGACGACCTAAAGTTAGTAAGCGAGGTGGGTAAGATAACAGATTGCTCTGGACAGCAAGAGGACATTGACAGCGTTGTCGAGTGGAGTCACAGAAATAGGCTGCACTTCAATGTTGAAAAGTTAAAAATTTTCACGCACAAACATACTAAGCAATATTCACCTGAACTATTGCGACCTACTATTGACACCTCTTTAATTTACAATGCTTCATTTACAAGAGTTTCCACCAGAATCAATTATATCCAGAATTTGATATACGTAAATTCATAAAGTTCTCTGTTGGTCACTAAATATGAATAACAGTAAATCCTGTTATATGAGTAATGGCCCTGCTCGGACAGTAGATACAATATACCTTAAGATATTTACAAATTGTAGCTCAAGTTGATGTCGGATTTTTTAAAGTTTTCTCAATTTTCATATATAAGTACATGTTTAAATGACTGTCACAGCGTTTGTAGAATAAATGGGTAATGCCAAGCTTTCTTAATTCTTTTGATGCTATAAAGCAAAATCATATAATCACATAATATCAATTATGTAGTTTGTACCTACATATCAATAAAACAAATTTTTGTGTACTCTTAATATTATGAAACAATAATGTTATTATTAAATAGCTTATGTCCGCTGCTGGTTACAATTAAACTAGTTATTATCTTCTCGCGTGAATAATAACAGTTAATTAATTTGTATTCATTGGTAAGCTATAATTAACAATCTTGCACATGCAAATACATATTATGTAATTAGTACTAAAGTACATAAAAAAAATATATCATAACGAACTTTCAGTTTGGACAAGTGATTAGGATATATAAACAATGTTTACTTTGTAATTAAATAGTTACAGCGTCTCGCCTGTATGCAGATACAATCGTAAGCTTATATGCACGTGCAGGGCAGACTGCTGATGCTGCAGTTTGAGGTAGATCTAAGGTTTTTGTAATTAAAAATAAGGCAGTCTCACATCTTCTCTCTTACGGATTGTTCGGCTTTAATTTTGAAATATAGTTTTTAAAAACCTATTTTCCCTCCGTCGCGGTCAAAAATCGCGTCCAAGAAATATTTAGTTTTAAAAATCACACGTAACTGTGAAGTGAGAGTTGCGTCAGGCGGTTGGAGGCATTTGAATTTAGAACTGTAGACTACGGCAGTGGGAAGATAAAATTGAAACGGCTGAGTTATCAATGTTACTAGTGATTATATTATATTAATGTTTTTAACACAGAATAAACTAGCTATTTACACGTTATTCATTAGAACTGTTTCTAATGTACGTCACGAACCGGAAAAAATTTCTAAATCTCTTGTAAATAGGTAGTTCTTTTACTTATAATGAATTTATTAGAAAAAAATCCCAACTTCAACTTCATATACCTACTGTTCATATCATACATATAAGAACACGTAATGGGGCATTTTATTAAAGTTGTTTTAGTAGAGTTTTATAATAAAGTCCATGAGTGGTTGGATCTTCGTCTCACATGCTGTCCACTTTTATTTTTTTTGCTTTGCTTAGATATATATTTATGATTCCGAGTATGGATGTCGCATAAAATTTCTAAACTGAGCCAGGACAGGTGCTGTATTAGGTAGACGTAAAAGGTTCTTATCACTGACTGCGACACGCAACAACTTAGTATGTTATAGATAAATAATATATAGTACAATATGTCAAACAAGAGATAATTAAAAGCAGTTAGAATTTTTAAATATCTAGATAGTATTTATATTCGGTAAAACTAATATAACTGAAAACAAAATTGGACAGTGCGGTGTTACAGTAAGCTAAAAGCGTATGATGTTCGAAAATATAGCAGACACTCAATTTAATTGTATAGATAAATGTCTTTATAGTTCAACATAAGCCAGTATTTGTGCTCTTCTCAAACTAACTGTATCACCTCAGAGCGGCGCGTATCTACACTAAAACGTAACTTAAACGCGTTGGATGGCTCTAGGAGACGTCTAATTAGGAGCTGGGAGTGCGGCGACGATTTCATTACGAATGTATGAAGCCTGAACCGAGACGTGGTTTGCAAGCACACGACCTGTACGTACAATGCTCCTTCCTTGGCACAAAGTGACCAATGTTCCAAGACACTCGCTAGCCCTTTTGTTACTCACTGAACATATCCATTTCCAACCTACCTAAGGGGCGAAGAGTGTCAACGTAAATTGGCCAAAGATGTCCCTAGCTCTTTCCTGCAGTGAACGGCAAAAAGTCGAAACGTGTGGGACTGCAGACGAACTCGTTTCACCATACAAGGGCCTCCTCGACAAGTCGCTTCCCAACGCACCAGCTCACCACATAATATTGTTAGCCGACGATAGCTTTTTATGTCCAATGCATTATTCGATACTCATTTAAAATTCTAACATGAGCTTATAAAGAAAGTTCGCCATTTTCATGCGGTCCCCTGCTGTCGTCGGTCGTCTGTGAACACAGAACGTTGGGTTCAGCGCGTCCGCATAAAGAGACACCGTTGGCTTAGAGACGAGTTTATCGGAGGTGTTTTATTACTTAAATATATTACGCAAATTCACTTTGGGAGGCGGCCGCGCCGGTCTGTTTGCGCCCACGCGTCAAAAATTGCGGGGGCGATTGGAGGCTCCATGCGTTCAAACGTGCGCGCGCGGCGGCTGACACACACGCGCCTTAAAAACCTTTAAAATGAAAAAAGTAAAATAATAAATTCGAATATCGAAATCCGCCTTTGGGAACAGATTAATTGATTGTCTGTGTCGTTTATAAGTGACTTATTCGAAATTTGGATTTTTGAGTAGGCCAGTGCTGCCAGTGAGACGGATCGATAGTCGATTTAGTTTATGAATGGAGTGTAGGAAGTGACGTCATGTATAGTGTTGTGAACGGTGTTCGCTGCGACCCGGTGGGCGCCTGTTTACTGACAATGGGAAATCATTAGACTGGAAAGGTGAGTGTGCGAAGGTTCTATACATTTGTTGAGCCAACACTAATCTAAATAATCACATGGTCACGCCTACTTCTAGTGTAGGCGGCGTTTTTTGTACGAGCATATGGTGGTATTTTAGTAAGGCTATTGTTTAATACTTATCATATAAGCACTACAACTTATGACTTGCAAGGTCGTTGGTCAAAATTATGATGCTATTATTTTGTGCGAATTTTACTTATATCTGCATTTCTATACCTATATCCTATAAATCCAAACGTATTGGACATACACATCCCATTACATCGTGACATTAGTAAAATAAGATAAGATTCGTTTTAACACAATTACAAACTTATCTTTAGGTAAATGTATCTGTTTTGATATGTCGGTAACAGTGAATTTATTTTAAAAATAATGTACTTGTATAATTCGAAATTCCTTTGCTTCGAGTTTCCCTTATTATACTTGTCTTACATTTCCTGATCGAGCGTGATTATGTTGAAATATTTTCTTATTGTTGATGACATAACGATCAGTTCAACGATCCAACCGCCTACTGTTAGGTCTAATACAAAGTGTATTAGTCACAATATATGTATTTGAGGTCTATACATTATTAATTTTGGGGGTAGATTTAAAACTGTTGACCGTTGAATTCTTAAAAAAAGATAAACTGAATTCGAATTAATTTGACAGTTATGTCAACACAACTTTTGTTTGAATTGATATTAGCAAGAGTCGTTATGAAATGAAGAGTTTTAATTTAATCCTTCATAGCAGATACCAACATATTTCTGCCTTTTCTTATATGGAAATTCACTCAGTTGTTGATCTCATAGCATTGTGGATTATCAGTGATCACTAAATATCATGTTATTTTTAAGTATCTTTTTGGTTCAGACCTTGGTTCCTCGAAAATCCTTCGATTTGCCAACGAATATACAGAAAAAATCGGTCCAGCCGTTTTGAAGAAGGCTGAAAAAACAGACAAAAACTATAAAAGCGCACGTTTGAATGTTTAACCACGACTATTCAGCGAAATCCTTTTACAAATCGTACAGACAAATAAATGTATTATATTAAATAATTTTAACTTGCGAGCGACATGTTAGCTTTTATGTAATGATTACGACCTCCCCATTGTCCTTTCCTCGTGCTACATTTCTTAACGGCGAGCTGCACATGCAATATTTATAATACAACATCGAGAACCGAAGTGAAGAAGAAACCGTTTTGAAAAAGGCAGAGTCACTTTTAAAAAGGAAAAGTAACTTTAAAAAGGAAAAGTTAATGAATCAAAGCTGACATCTTGAATCACTAATAACATACACATCGGCAGCAAAAAATCTTTTAGCTTAAAGATTCCAAGTAATTAGGTTTAAGTACCGACTTTAATGGACTTGCCTTGTTCGCCGCTGGTGGTATCGACCAAACCCGAATTAATTATAAACTTAACACATTGTAAATCACCGTCCAAAGGTGATTTTCGTTCGCGTATTTTATATTATGAGATTTATTGAGTCACTTTACCTAACTTAATCGCGGGCACGTGTTTTACTGTAGGCGAGTGACGAGTACCGTAACATATTGTTATAATTTTTATTTGGGCATATGAATACTACCTCTTCAGCGTCATACACAGGCCTCAAAAGAAAAGCTGGTAAGACTATTATGGTTTACTACGGTCAAGGGCGGGTTGGCTGACGTACCACGTCAACCGCGAAATTATTTACTTACAAGTGTAGTTTTAGATAAAATAAAAAATGTCATTTTGTGTCACACTTACTCACATACATATATTTGTCCGTAATCTTATATGACAATAAATTCATTGGCCGGGTTAAGCATGTAGAGATGTTTCTAAGACGTGTCTTTAGCTGTGGGTGCAGCGACCTCGAACAGGTAGCTGAACGTTTTTGCCCTCTGTTTATTTCCAAAACGATTCCTTTTTTGGCCGCGTAAAATATAAAATTACGACACACGGAACGTACAGACCGATATAAAAGTTTATCCCTTTCTATGGAGTTCCTTTTTATTTGGCCTCGTTTGTATTTATTTGACTGTATAATGACAATTTTCGCGCGACAACAACAAATATGAATGTTTTGCACAATCATTATGACAAAATCGTGGAATAACGTTACCCAAATATAAATCCAATTTAGAAATATTTATTATATATTATATATATTAATATATAATATTTATATATATTTATATTTATCATTTGTAAAATGTATGGGTCTAGTAGTCGAACTGGACTATTTATAATAACTTACCTACAGGTTTCGAAATGATAATTATCATTGATAAATACCTTAATAATTATCATGATAATTATCTTCATTAACTATACCTTTATGATTATCATGATAATAATAAAATATCGTTTTACGGGTATCCGATCGCGATTTGCCGCTTCTGCGCGTACTCAAGCGTTTGAAGGCCGACGTTTCATGCAAACTCGCCCGTTGCATAACGCGACCAATTGTCAACTTAAAAAAAATAACTTAAAAAATTGTTACAAACATTAACATGTTTATTAACAAGCATATTTAATATTGGATAATTTCTGATATTAGTATTTATATTTAGTTTTATTTTTCACTATTTTACTAAGAGAAAAATTGATTGTATGCCAAAATGCCGAAGATTGAAGACTATAATAATTATTTGATAATTTTATCAAAGAAAATAATTATCTTGATATGAGTAATTTCCAATCCTGCTTACAAATAAGGGTATGAGATAAAGAAGACGCTATTCTCCGACTAGACGTAGATAAATTTCGTGTTGTCGAAGGTGGTCAATAGGAATCTTTGCGGGGCTTTCAGAAGACTTGTGCTAAAATTGTACCTTGTATATTTCATTCGTTGCAGAACACTTTTATATTAAATATTTCGCAATAGTTATTTATCGTGACAGTTGTCTCGGGAGGCCGACTTAAAATACAAATATTTTTTTTTTGAAAAAAAAAGTACTTTTACGAGGAGCATAACATAGCTGATATCAGATACATTCATACATTTAAAGTTGCTTCATTAACTGTAATAAAAGCGGACAGATTCAAGGCGTGAAATTAGTGAAGGTGTCGAATACATTCTATGGAAATAGTTCTTCATGGTAATCATACTGGTTTTGTTGCATACAAAATATTTGAGTGAGTGCGTGGGTGAAAATAATAGACCGAATGTCTCTACGTTTCGAAACTATACACTCACTTGACTGTACGTTCACTGACCGAAATTATGACTTGTCATGACCGTTTAAGGTTCATTATCGATTACCAGTCCGTATTTAATTTTGAAATTTGTTTTCCCACGTAATCATTCTTAACGAAAGCTTCATAAAGCTCATAATTACGTTATCGGTTCAAACATCGTAAATTAATTTGAACCTCACGATTCGTTTGAGGAGTTGAAGGCTCATGTCACAAGCTGATACATTTACTTATAGCTAGTGGTAAAACTGCGGTAGAAATTCGACCGTAATCAATTGGATAATTAAGTGTGAACTTTATTGGGGTTCTTGTGGAAATAATTATAGTTCTATAGCTCTCTACTACATGCTCCTGTTTTACAACAGGTCGTGTTTGTCTTTGACACCGGGAACTTCAACAAGGTGTATTTTATATTAGTTCCTTTAACTTATTGTAGCGATTTAGAACAGGATTATTTCATTTTGATAAAGTGTTGACGTTTCCAGAGATCGCATTGGATTTGCATTATAAGCACTTGCCTCAATGACAAAAACTGGTATCAAGCCATGTATGAGAAGTGATTTGTTTTTCTAAAATATTCTACTGTCATTTCCAGGGACATTACTCGTAATTTATCAGTTTACCATATTGTTATCTATTCTACCAAAAACAAAATGAAAAATTAACATACCTAATCTTTAACTGGCACGAACAATTTGCAGCTAGATTTTATTATAAGAATAACGGCCGCGGGTCACATTTATACATACACGGAACCCTTGGGGCATTTATCTTTTACAAATGGCACTGGAGGTGTTAAATTGATAAATTTCGCTTTTTTGACTGAGTACCTTCAACTAGTACATAAAATGTTTTTTGGGGTAGCCCAGCTAGTTTCTGACCTATACGAGGTTCCTCGTCATGAGCTCCCGCCGCCTCCCGTCCAGCGAGGTCGCGGCATACATACATACATCGGAGTCATTTAATAGTAAAGTAGTATACACGTATTCGTTGAAAACATAGAATTTGCCAACACGTCTCTTCAGACCAACATAGTGTGCGCGTGACTGCTCGGTGGCTCGAGTTACTCACGCGTTGGCGTCACGGAAACAAGCACTCTTTACTATTACTATTATTTCACTTTGACTTTGATGCGATAGATAAGTCTATTTTATATTAGAGGATGACTTACCTGTTGGTGTAGTGAGAGCGACCCTTATTGCCAAGTCGGGGGTGTGAGTTCGATTACCACACAGAACTAATATTTGTGCCATAAATACGAGTAATTGATCTGTGTAGATCAAGATATAGTTAGTTAGTTTTAGTGTAACTATATAGTGATATGTAAAAACACATGTCATCGCTGTCATGTCATTGCGCATAAGATGTTGTCTATTCACTGAGTACTCATAATAAGTGTGCGTTTACATAAGCTTTAATTACAAATTCCGGTTTGAACCGGTTTGTAACAAGTGATTCTTTGCTTATAACATCCTGGTACTTATACATTTTGTATTCAATATGTATAGACGATAAGCGTAGACAAATCTTATTAACAAAATCCAGTCTGTACCCGTTAATGACAATTAATCTTATATCACAAACGTTTGTCACTGTCATTTTATATTTTGTATTCAATAAATGCTTCATATACGCCTATTTTATTTAGTTTCTTTTTATTGAAAACTACCGTAATTTTTATCGCTAAAATGTACAAGTTAGTTGAAGTTACCGCAGTAAGATATATTTGATCTCATTTCCATTGTGACGGGTTTCTACGATGCTATGATTTACGAACTGACAAAACGATCTCAGCGACCTCATTATGCATCTGGCACACAGAACTGTTTGATGGTTGTTTATCTAACGAAACCACGCGACGAAAGGATTGGATACATCCCAAGTATACATATAAAGGGCGGCGTGTATTAAAGCAAATATATGAGTAAGCGACTAACTTTCCAATCAAAGTGCAGTAAGTAGCTGTAGAGTATGTCTGCCATGATTTTCTGTATAACCATTTAGACCAAAAGGTGACTTTACATCGATGTTTTTGAATACTGCTAAATAAATTCAAAAATTATTTTACCAAAAGTGTAAACAATGTTGATAATTTTTCATACAAAATTCCTACAGGTGTCCTGACAAGTAAACAGACATTCCAATTTTAATTATTTGTATAGATGAGTGACGAGATATAGTATCTCTAATGAATAAGGTCACATCATCATATCACAACGCATAAGACATCTAATGAATGAAGTATATAATTAGTGATATTATATAAAAAACACCTGTTTTGGATCACATTGCACGGGCAAATCTAAAGATAGATCTTTTATATAACGCTTTACAACGGCAACCGCAAGTGCAGGCTCTATCTCTAGCAAACAATCACCGGATTGGAAGTTTTAAGTTTTGTAGGTGAATCGAACAATTACGTTACGAACATGTTTATTGCCTTACACAACAAGTGAGGTGCACTTGACGACAGAACGAAGGCTACTGACCAAAGAGGCTCGTTTTATTGTGTTTTACATCAACGTAACTTCACGCTTGTAATCGCCGAAGAGGTGGGCAGAGGAGTGTAGTACACTAAAGTGCTATTTCAACTATTTTTATGATTAGCAAAGTATATTTTTGATGATGACAATATTTTTTATTTCCTACTCTGTTCATTAAATAAATTGTTAATATCTTAAACAACGCAAACAAAGCCGGGGATATCAGCTAGCTTATTCATAGGTAGGTTCATTGTAACTTACGAGGTAGTAAGGACTAGTGTTTCTTTGACTACCTTTTTCGTCCCCTAAATCACTTTAGTACCTGTAGGTATTTAAGTTACCTGATATTTCTTGCCAGTGCTATGACTAAATTACAATTCTTTTCTCTTATCCCTAATTAAAACATAATAACTGGAGAATGGAGAACGGATAAACGGATTGACCACAATTCATTTACATCGTATCGAATCGTAAACAGAACTTGGGGTTCTTGAAAATGGAATAAAACCCAGTGAATACGCTACACTGCGATCCAGTTTGGATATTAGAAACGACCATAAATAGCTTCCCTGACTACGGAATACGAAGCATTATTTACATTTTTGCATCCCTGGGGACCGCAGTTGATTGGATGCAGCGCCTGGCGCAC
This sequence comes from Parelbella macleannani, assembly GCA_018245755.1. Classification (NCBI taxonomy): domain Eukaryota; kingdom Metazoa; phylum Arthropoda; class Insecta; order Lepidoptera; family Hesperiidae; genus Parelbella; species Parelbella macleannani. The sequence goes on from DWEE01003262.1 coordinate 10,245, forward strand.
GATAAAAGCTGTTTATAACGCGTTAACAGCTATTGTTAATATCTGCTATATTATGGTTGAATGGACGCGTGCGTGTTCATACAGTGTTACGGCATAATGGGCATGTTTAAAAGCTTTTCCGGATATACGCGCTGTTAATTATAGTTAGTCGTATAAAAGCTGTAACTTTATTTTGATTTCTGGAAAAGTAAGAGTTGATTTGTTACTCAGATGTCTATAGGTTTTATTGTATAGGTGTTGATTGCCTCGTTGGTCGAGTGGTTGCAAGCGTATTTACCGATCGAGAGTTCCTGGGTTCGATACCTAGGTCAGGTAAACCAAACCAACCCACCAACCAACCAAAAACCAAATGCGTCAGGTTCACTTTGCCCAATGTAAGAAAGCTGAAGATGGATGTTACCATTAACAATGAGCACC
>DWEE01003263.1:0-10661 GCA_018245755.1 Parelbella macleannani
GTTGTAATTATTTTATATTCCTATTGAGCATACAAACTTCCAAGAGAACAGTAAAGTAGGACTTAAATTATATAAAAAAAACAAAGGTCTTCCAAATTCTTATTGTTCCCGAATATCTTTTCTGAATTATATCATTCATACTGTTAATAATAATTAGGCTAAATATATATATGTATATATATTCATAAATATATAAAGAGATACTTTCAATTTAACCCACTTTACTGTGTCCTTATTATACCGTTGTAATATGTTATAAGAGTATTAGATTAACTCGCAATTGGTGCAATACAGAAAGCTAATGTTACCTGTTGTTCATTGTATTGCTTCAATTAATGTATCATAGGTGACGTCCACTGGGTGTCGAGATGGCATCACCGTCGCTGATGGTCCAACTAACTTCATTGTCTCATGTAACATACCGAACTAACACGGGTGTAGTACGTCATCAATACTCATTGAGTTCACTAACTCTGACTACACTTTATTACTTGTCTTCTGGCTCCCTTGCACACACTGTTCAATAAAACCTATAATGTTTTTAAAATAATCTGTAGCGTGTAGATGTTTTTGTCACACTTATTCCTAACGTATAGCGTAATTGTTTTATATAAAAATATATATGTACATATATTTACTAAATGAAAAGAATTTTAATAGTAATATTTCACTGATGTGATTTTACATTCTAGAACAGAATTAGTAATATATGCCACATAGAATAGAATTTTGACTAATACAAACTTGAAACACTTATAACGTTATTATGTTTAATACTCTATATTCATATATTATGCTTGGACGTATAATATTTTGCAGTTTATTGCGAGAAATTTCCTTCGCCAGTATCTTTATTATTATTATTACTAAGTATATATTGACATAATAAAAACCCTCCGTACGCGAGCCAGTAGAGAGGATACGTAATAAAGTCGTAAAGAGTTGAGACCGTCCGGTAGGCAACGGATCTCGTGTGGATACTAATGGCGTGTTTCTGTGTTCCGGTGCTTGTGCGCGTACAATCCGTATGTGTGTGTGCGTACGTAGGGCGTATCGCATCGGTCGCTACTGCCCGCTGTGCGAGCGCTCCTTCATCGGCCCGAAGGGGACCATGCAGCTCGTCATATGTAAGCTCTGCGATAGGCAACTGCATCAAGGTACGTCACCCCACCACCGACCAGTAGAAAGCATACGCTTACACCCCCCACCACGTCCGCGGGCGGAGGTCGAACCTCTACGGTTTTATGTTTTGGATATACTTCCGATTTAGACAACGGTTATTGTCAATTTGAAAATAGAAAAACCTAACGTTCTACTTCTACCCGCATTTTTCTATATTGCTTGTGATATTCGGATATGAGGGTGTAGGTTTTCAATAATATTCTATAGTTTTAATTTTAGAATATTATAAAACTTATAACCTCATGTTTGCCGCTTCGCTTTTTTTTGTTATGCATTATGCGCATGGTTACATCAAATCATTTTATGAGTCTCAATATCAGCATTATTTAAATATGGTTTCATGCTTCCTCATATATTTCGCTGTCTTAACTGTAACGGTTCCTTCCTTACACAACCTTATGAACTGCCTCAGGGATTTGTTATCCAACAGGCCAATACACGAATATAATGAAATTTATCGTGGACAATGAAAAAAAATGAAACATTATAGGAAGCTTTAGTCTTGTTAGATGTGATTAGATAAAATCGTATAGGTGACCGCATGATGTATGTATATATATACACAATATACTTATAAGCCGCCTCGTATAGTTGATAGCTGGAACGATTGGTTCGCAACTAGAGAATCACGAGGGTCGTCCTCAAATAGATATATGCCGACTTGTGTGTGCTACGTATGCGCTGTCTTGCAGCCGCGGGAGATTGGCGTCGTTGGACCGATTACGTCTACATTTCATATGAAATATATTTAATTTTAAAATTGAACACACGGGATCTTATGATATTTTGGCAACATAGTCCATTCTTTAACAATACTGTTAACGAATTTTACTAAAGTAAGATTAAAGAGCGTGTAGTAAATACGGAACGAAGGAAGACGCGACTATGATCGGTAGCGGTCAGACGCGAATCGGTCCAGCGGCGCGAGCGCGGTGCGAGCGCGGCGCGGCACTATAGCGGCGGACGCGTTGTTCGCAGAGTGCGTTAGGCCGACGGTGGCCAGCCTCGACGTGCTGGACTACACGTGCGGCGAGTGCCGGCGCGGCGGCATCACGTCGCGCGCCGCCGCCGTGCGCCTCGCGCCGCGCACCATCGCCACGCTCTTCATGGCCAAGCGCCGCTTCAACAAGTACGCGCACCGCCAGTACCTGGCGTCGCGGCGCCGCGCGCACGAGCCCGGCCCGCCCAGCCCCGCGCCCAGCCCCGCGCCCAGCCCCGCCCCCAGCCCCGCGGCCAGCCCCGCGGCCGGCGCCGCGGCGGCCGAGCGGGACGCCTCGGACGCGTCGGACTCGGCGGAGCCGGCCGCCGACCCGCTCGCCGGCGCGGACTGACCGGCGGACGAGTGCGCGACCGTGTACAGTTTCGAACAGTATAATATATTTAGCCGTTACTAGTTTGTATGTGACTCTTATTCGCTTCGGTAATATGGTTGTAAGGCGACCTGCGGCCGTTCGCGATCGACGCGTTTCGTATTTATCCCTAGGAGTAGGTGGTCCGTTTGACGATGGTGGAACGTCGTAGAGTGGTTAGATAGCTGTAGTGAGCGGGTCGCTGAAGTGTAAGCTGTACAGTAACTTAATACTAACTTCACTATATGGGTAGCTGGGCAATCATACTATTTTTAATATTGATAGTTTTCGTTTAACGGTGCGCCGCGAGAGGGCGCGCGCCCGCGGCCGCGCGGTAAGTATCGAGGACGTAGGTCGGACGGTTGAATAGCATGCCTGTTGTTAGTTTCTTCGAGGACGAACTCCATGAGACCGACTATTGTTTATAAGTGTGTGAATCTGTATCGGGGAATGTGTCCGTTTGATGTGCTCCTTCCTGCGATTGTTTCCGAAACTTCAAAAATAAAATGTATATTGTAAAGAAATCTGCCTTTTAATGCATTTGTCGTGCAATCGTTGGTCTTAATATTTGGTTATTGTATCATTTCAAAAATGAAGACAGAGCGCATTTTGTTTTATTTTTCTTATAATAAAAATAATTTAGAATATTGTTAATTTTGCTTAATAAGGTATTTATTTTAGTTATACATTTATATGGATACAACTGTATACAATCTAATACCCACTATTATATATTCGAGGATAACGGAAATAGGTATTTAGGATCCCAGTAAATGAATAAAGAAATGATATACACTGACTGAAATTAAATGAATTACATACTTATATAATTTTTTTTTTGTGAACTGTGTATACCTCTACGTTTAATGAGAGTTTGCAAAGAAATCATATTGTTTTTCAAACTGTTGATAATTACTCTATTTAGATTTTAGTTTTTCGTTTTATTAATTTTAACGGTAACAGCAGCTTCCCCCCCTCCCCAAGAGACAACATTAATTTTATTTAGCAAAAAAACGCTAACTATTGTCTGAAATGAATCTCGCACGATTAATATTAGTTTTTTTGTCCATTACATAAAAGAAACAAGATTGTTTTTATATCCAACATAACTCGTACTATTGCTATTGTTAGCAGACACGGGGCCAATAGTTAGCGTTTTGACTTAATTTCAAAGTACAAAACTCATAGGCTACCTATCTTATATTTTCTAATTTATTCACTCGTCCTGGAATTGTGCACCCAATTACCATAGAATAAAGAGACACCTTATAAATTATTTAGCCGAGAATATAGTATGTTTATTTTGATGACGGAGAAAATATGAATTGTACAAAGACGCCCGTAGGACCGCTGCGGTTGGGTGCCGGTTCCCCCCCACTGCTGTGTGCGCTGAGTGCAATTGTCCCCAATACGTTGTGTATTATATTCTTGTATTAGATCTATGTAAGAGCAGGTAATCAGTAACTTTCAACTAATGCTGGTTAAGTGTAATGTATCATGATTAGTTTATAATTATGCTTTCGTTATTATTAATCATAATTTACTTAGTGACAATTTTTAAGATAAAAACAAATTATGTCCGAAAATTATTTCATCAAATCATGTTATTATAACTTTTATACGATATACACAACTGGTCTGGGTGTGTCTCACACCGTAATTCGCATTGCTTTATTGACACAGATGAATTATTAAGACTTACTTGTAAGAAGGATAATGATAACTTTATGTCTACTTAATGCAAGTGTAAACGTTCTAGAAATCTCGCACTGTTCGGTCAATTTTGTAAAAAAATAAAGTAAATTTAATTTGAGTTTTGTTTTTTATTTTTGTTGAAGAGAATAAAAGGCAATTTTGCAATAAAAATAATTTATATAATTTGACTTAAAATACAGTAAACTTGGTAGCATAATTAACAAAATTTTATAAACACTGAAAATATTCAGCAAATATATTTTATAAACTGGCGATAAAGCATCTGTATTCTTATTTCAAGTGGGGAACCTGGGGACAAAAAAACAGCATCGTTTTTTTAATTTTTCGATGTGATTATTTTATAAATACCAGACAAATATCGTAAGAATTAAGATTAATTAATGAGATCGTTAATGAACAAATGAGGAAAACGTGTTAAGTTATAAGAGTGAAACTATTACCGCGTGTGAGTAACGTCTGGAGGGTACGGCTGTTTCTGATGAACTGGTATAAGAATATTGTGTACATACGGTGGCGCCTGATAAGTTCGCGGCCTAATAAGCAAAGAAGTTTTTAGTACAATCGTAAAATTTTAATTTTCTACTTTAAAAACTATTCTTTAACGTGTTTGTCCAAATGGCTGCGAAAAATCACAGTTCTCAAACTGTTTATATTGTCTAGAACGTAGAGTGGGCGTTTATTTTGGCAAAAATCCTGTCTCTCAAACATTGACTTACAAGTAGGTAGTGCAAACTTGCTGTAAAAACCGCACACCACCCGCTAATTTTCTACGTCTCTTCTGAAATATTGCTTCGCGGCCCAGCCTGAATATATTAGTGAAATATTCGATTTTCGTTATAGATCCTTAGGCTGGCAATTAATTAATGTTTTTTCCCACAAAATGTTTGCAATTTTTCCACTTTTTATATCCATGTAGGGGTTTTACAGATTTAATTTAAATTTGTTCTCAGCCAATTTCAACTTATATTGTAAGTCGTCACTGTTTGTGATTCGTTTTATTTGAAATAATAAATGCACACTATTTTATTTTAATGTGTAAATGTTATTAACGATGCGTGTGGAGCGTTACCAATTAAGAATTCATATGTTATTTCTTACATTTTAACTCTGCGCTACATAAGTATTAAACTATTTGGACGTGTTTCTAACTTTCACTCTCTAGGCGAGAAACTTTAATCCTTTTGCGCGCGAGCCATCTTCATTAGTATTGGTACATAATGAAATAACCCTCTCCTTACAGTCGGCTAATAAGCAAACTTTGTCTCTTACGAATTTGTAAAAAAATCGGTTTTATAAAATAATTAGGTGATATGCATATTAAATAGTATTCTTTAGTCGCACAAGTGTCCAGTAGCTCAGGCCCCGGACTCATCAGCCGTGCCTCCCGTAATATATGAAAACAAATAGTTTTATTTTATTCAACATTTCAGACAAATTTGATGCTAATCTATATAATTCTGAATGATTATAATGTATCTAATTATTACAAGCATTCGCTTTTTACGTTTGTAATCACCGTTTACGTAATCATAACGTATGTTTCTTTAACGTGCGCGTTGCCATAGTAATAAAGTGTAGAATTGTCAAATAATTATTTAATAAAGGGATATTTGTACAATAACATGTTTTAATATTTTGTGTATAATTAGAAATAATAACGTATAAAAAAAACAGCGTGCATTTTATACGTTATAATCTGTACATGCTATACTTACACAGTAAGGTAGTCAGTAATGTGGCGTTGTTTATTCACGAGAAGTTTTTAAAAAATGGAATATAACAGCTCAGTGAGGTCATGTCAAGTGGCTATGATGTCCTGTGTAGGTTATTTTTGAAGTTCAGCATTAACCTGAAATATCCTAATAGCTAACCACACCACCCTATCATTTGAACAAGTAGTAAAATAAATAATAAAGTAGTAAAGTTTAAAGTTAAACGAGGCCATTTAGACAATATTAGAGTCCTAGTACAGAGATATAATATAATGTGAGCATGGTTTCGAGTGTACTGATCAATTCTTTCACTGCTAAATGGCATTAAGAATGCATAAAAATAAATGTTTACATCTAAGCTATTATGTAAAACCATTATAAATTTTTATTACCGATACGTTCTCAGAGGAAAACTGTCAGTAAATAGAAACGAGGGTAGCCTCGATGTGGTAAACGGAAAGTTTTTTTTAATGCAAAGATTTAATATTTAAACCTAGCAAGAGACGTTAGAGGCAATGAAAAAGCTGAGAAGCTGTAACATTTATTCACAACACGAGTGGTAACGAGCGCAGTGCGCAGTGCGCAGAGCGCAGAGCGAGTATAGTGTATGGATATATAGCAGAGTGAGGAGTGGGTAGTTACATGCGATGAGGGCGGCGAGGGCGGTCACTCGTCGAAGCGCAGGCCGCCGATGGAGAGGAAGGTGAAGGCGTTGTGCAGCGCCAGCACGGGCACGGCGCTGAGCGCGGCCGCCGCCGCCAGCCGCGCCGCCGCCGCGCCGCCCGCCGCCGCCAGCCGCGCGCCCGCCGGCGCGCTGCCCGCCTGCACACCGCACACACCGCACACACACCGCATCACCGCACACACACCGCACGCACTACTGCGCGCCCGCCGCCCCTCGCTCTACACCTCACCAACCTTACTCTTCTTTAGAACTATCCTAATATCACACGTCTAGCTCAATCTGGAACGGAAGCCGCTCTATTACGGACATACGACCTGAACGAGTGACCCTTATTTGATTTAAGTATTCCTATATTTCGGTGCCGAGTCGCTGCTAAAAGTGAAAAATCGATAAGAAGTCCTCGTGACCAATAATAGAATTTTTCCCAAACAAATAAGTACAGTTTACTGCTAATTTTTAAAAGTTCACGATTATCTTTTTTTACTATATCAACTAGTGAGTCATATTAAGATCACTTTATCGACATTCAACAGTAATATGAACATTATTATATACATAATATATTATGTGTACGTATAGGTTGTCATTTAAATATGACGTAAGCTATAACTATAAATGACGATAACAAAATATACTAAACAGAATTTATGAATTGTTTTAGTCAAAAATTATGATAAAGGTCATTTACATGATTAAATGATGTATATATCTGTTGTTTTGTGACAGCACATCTGACTAAAAGAGTGTTTTGCTTAGTGCAAATTTGGGCAGTCGATTTATAAGTTTTCCTTTTTCATTTGATAAATATGTCACCTATAATATCTATCCAAAATAAAGAATTCTAGATTATATCAATAGTTATATCAATAGCTTAACTACTATTCCATGGGACATATGCACGTATATAAAACATAAATGGTTAAAAGCGGAAGTGCTACCAGCAGGTAGTACAAGACTTCGTTTGTTTATCCCTTCAGAGAAATACAAATGTAATGATATATAAATAATTACTTGATAGAATATCCTCATGTTGACAGCGGGCCGCGGTTCTCTGTCGTAGCAGTCGTTGAGCAACTTTTTCAGCGCGTATTCGAGAACGCTCTCTAAATGTTCCGTACTCATGTTGGTGGCGAGGAAACGGTGCGTCCGGCACGACTCTTCGTCGGGGAACGACAGTTGGCACGTAGAAGGGGATGACGCTAAAATAATAGAATTACGTACAATTTGTTCTATAAAAGTTTCTAGAACTTTCGATTCATAAAAGATTCTGGTACATTCGATTCCTTAAACGATGATAAAACGAATTAGTGCCAGAATCATTCCAACGATAAATTTATGTGACACATTATAGATCTGTGTGAGGTATATATAATATCTTCAAATAAATATTTACCTGTTGCAACTGAGCATACAATAGCGGCGACTGTATTCTCGTAGTTCCATCGTCTCGTAATAGCTACTTTGTACTCTCCTATATTGCAACCGGTTTCTTCATCTGTTGATTGTAACACAGTGTAAACATAATGATCTCATCTAGACAGATCGTGAGAGTAGAGAGTACTACGGAATATTCTAAGATATTTAATTCTAAGTTTCTTCACCGTTATAGTGAGAGATAATATCTTTATTAACACTTAACGGACGGGCCCCATCAGTCATCTTTTCGATTTCATTTGTATTAATTACTATACTACTATAAATAAAAGCAAAAAAATAACTGTGTGCATAAAAGACCCAAATTGCAAAATACTAAAAACTCCTGTAAAAACGTAGATTTACGTGGTGCGTCATAGGAGGTCAGAATGGAAAAACGTAAATCTACAGGGCCCGTCCGTTAAATGTTAAAACAAACATATTATTGTTAATACTAATTATAATAATTCGATATTTGATTCGACTATCAATTAAAATGAGTGTTTAGGTCTAAACGTTGATTGAGATTAAAAATGAAGCGAGCAAAGTGATGGAGATAACTATTACCATTAACAATGATACAATAATGATAATAATTGTTTATAGTAGAATGAGAACAAGTAAGAGAGACGTACACTCGAAGCGGTTGTTGTCGGTGTGCGCCCACGCGTGCCACTCGACGGCGGCGCGGCGCGGCAGCGCGGGCACGGCCACGCACTGCACGATGGCGCCCGCCGTGCGCCGCTCCAGCTGCCGCCGCGCCGCGCGCGCGCCGCCGAACCCCGCCGCGCCCGTCACGTAGCACACGCTCTGCACACGCGCGCCCGCCCATACTCTACACTCTCTGCACTCTCTGCACTCTACACCGCGCCCCGACACCCTCCACACCCACCATCAGAGGAGAGACGCTAATTAGACATCGATTGTTTTGTAAAGATGGTCAACGGAAAAAATAACGCAGTTTAGTATCTGTTCGTTGACATTTTGTCGATATTAAGTTTATTCTTAACTATTAATTATTTGTACGTAAATGTAATGCAGGAGATAATTAGGGCCAATAATGGAAAGTCGTCAGATCGAAGGACGCGAGTGACCTGCACGACGCTGCGGATGTGCGCGCGCGGGTGCGTGGCGCGCAGCAGCCGCGCGAGGTGGCGCAGCGCCAGCGCGCACTGCGCGCGCGGCCCGCCCGCCGCCAGCCGCATGCTGCCCGGCACCAGCGCGATCTGCCCGCACGTGCCCGCCACCTCGCCCACCTGCGCCACACCCCGCCACCGATCGCTACTACTACTTCTATGTTTATATACCTAACAATATACTTCGTAAAGATACAACACACAATTAACTATTCATACCATTTTGTATACCGTCATTAAAGTGATTAAAATGTAATATTCAAACATAAACATTATAACGCAGGTTCTTTTGTTTGAATAACATATATATAAATGTAAAATAGTACTTGTATATATATTCATACGTACCATATTCACATTGTGTTGTTACTGCTAATAATTTACATTTATTAGATTATTGACACTAATTTAAATATTACACTCAAATATGTCAGCTTAAATACTGACCTTAAAGGCTTGACTGTACGGGCCGATGTTCGCCGGCGCCCAGTGTGATATACCCTGAACGTGCATCGTCATCCGTTCCTTGGAGGTGCCTCCGTCGGTGTCGCTGTCGTTGGCGGTCGCTTTGTGGGCGACCTGGGGCATTCACATCGTAAAAATTTATTTATATGTAAGCTATAAGAAAATAGAACTATCTTGTTAAATAAACGTAAGTAGGCCTGAGCTAATCTGGATCGGCTGTTTAATTTTAATATGGTATTAAGGTTATATTTTTATCTGGTTTTCTTATTAGCGATGAATGGTATATGTACTATACTCAAAATAACACAGGCGTAAATTTACAAATACAAATCCAAATTGAAACTGGCGTTAAAAACTTACTGCATCCAAAATTAGTCCGACATCTTTGGGCAAGGGGCATTGCACGCAGACCCGCGTGGGGGGATTGGGGAAGCAGAAGTTACTGGCGTACACCTCGTTCAAGGCCACATAGTCCTCCATATCACGCATGTATATGTTCACCGAACACACATCCGGCAGCTCTAGATCTTGGGAGTGTAGCAGGTCTGAAAATGTCGAGTGGAACTCAATTGAAAATCTCACACCAGCATTTCAACAGTTAAGTTATCTTCAGCTTCCGGAGGTAGAAAGCATGCTAATGTTACAGTTGAAATACTTCCCGGGGTGGGCGCCAATGCTTTATTTTTGTTAAGAAATGACATTTAATAATGTCATCGTATGTTATGTTTTAAGTATAATATCTAACTTGTAATTATTGAGAACTCGAAAAAAATGTTTTGATTTATAGCCTTAAGACCTCCTATAGGTAAAAAAATAATTATATGTATAATGTACTAGGATAGTATAGGAAACTTCGTCAAGTCTTTTCGTCACAGCTACCGCAAAGCATTAAGACAAAAGTTTTCAATGAGTGCGTACTACCTGCCAATTGCCATGAGCTACGGAGCCGAGACGTGAACACTGACGGTGCGACTGGTCCACCGATTTAAGGTCGCTCAGCGAG
>DWEE01003264.1:0-10661 GCA_018245755.1 Parelbella macleannani
AGACTCCGAGCTCGTACTAGAAAATCAAAGTTAGAAAAATCCATAAGTACCTGATTCGGGCATCGAACCCAGGACCTTTCGGTCGGCAGAAGCGCTTGCAACCATTCGATCAATAGTAGTTATCTTTGCCTACCACGTAAGGGACCTGGCGTGAAGAACGTATGTCTGTACATATTTATGTATTATATGTTAATCAATAGTTAGAAAAGAAATTAAAAGCAAGGGTATAAAAGTAAGGCGGAGGGCAGCATGTTGCTTCTTAATTTAGGCAGCAAACTATTAATTAATTCATTTTTTATTGTTGTTACCAAAGGGCAGAATTAATTGTAGTTGGGATTTTGTATCAGTCAAATAAGGTGATGACGAGAAGTTGAGCTAGGTACCTAATTTAAAAAAAAACACAATCAACTTCTAATTTAAAAAATCTAAGCTTTGTAATGACTATGGCTTTAAATCTCTCAATATGAGAGGAGACTCATATTCCAACCGTAGAATGATAAAAGCATCCAAACAAAAGGTTTCGTAATCGAGTGCTAAAGTTTAAACAGCGGCTACGCAAACGTAGTTCACAACACCTTCCGGCTAGACGGGATGACGATCTACGAAAAGCAGAAGCTGAATGCGGCAAACTGAGGACTGACTCGAACACATAAAAGCATTTGTTCGCTCTATATTAAATTCATGGACACGTTACTTAAACTTGAGCATAATGTTGATGGCAAGACATCAAACAAAATAACTAACAAAAGAACAACTGACCCGCGCTAATGTATGGTAATATTGCAACTTATTGAAGTGACTCGCATTTTGCATCTCACGAGGGCGCGGAGGCAAGTGATTTTCGATCTTATTGTTTAGGTGATAAAGGTTAATCATCGAGCTTTCGTTTTAACTTGAACAAAATACTGCTTGGCTAAATGTATGTTCGATAAGCACGTAGAAGGTGATGTATTGTTTATCACGTTGCACTAATTGTGAGAAGTGGGCAAACACATAGTTGCGTTTTACAATTATGATATGTGAATATCCAAAGAGTTTAAAATAACTCACTCTGACAATAAAAAAGAAAAAATGAAACATAACCGTTTTTTAAAAAACGAACGTAATTATTGTTGAAGAAAATAAGCGTGAATTATTGCAAATATTAGCGTAACTATTGTTGATAAAACATAACATGATTGTGATTAAAAAGTGTAGCTATATGAGTATTATTCAAATGCCCAAAAATTGTTACTGTATTTTAATACGGGGTTTTGTTATACAGCTATTTAGTAAACATTCCCCGATTTATCTATGTATCGACTGACATTTGTGTTGTCTTACAATTTCGGTGGGTCTTTTACGTACTAAGTTATTAGATATAATTATATATTAGGTGTAGGTAACCACCTTGCGTGCACAATCAATTCAACTGTATCATAGCTATGCTCCACGGGCGCCTACATTCATCTTTCTATGATATTTTTAATACCATATTTTAAGTAAGCAAACTGCTCTATTGTCAATTATAATTATTTAATCCATATTCCAAGTACATCTGCACATGGTTATATATGTACCGGCTTAATTCACGTAAGTTTTTCGGGATGGCCCGACTAGTTTCGGACCTGTACGAGGCTCTTCATCATGAGCTCCCGCCGTTTGCAGCGAGGTCGCGGCGGAGACTGACATCTGCATGTGTCACGGGAAATTTTCTCCTTATCACGAGCGTCAACCAGGAAAATGGCGATGGCATCAGATGGCCTTAGGTCCTTGGATTTGGAGGTCGGTTGTTTGTTAAAAATTCATGCTGTCGTTTTAATGATTCACATACCTATACGTGATATGTGACATCCACGTGTGTAAGCTTGGCTATATCCTTATGTGAGGCACTCTTTTATTGGAAGTGGACTGGGCGTTATAAAGAGGAAATAATCGAAAAGATATTTGTCAGTCGGTGTTCCCTACCTACCCCATAACGGAGCTGGCCTGACGTTGGAAAAAAAATGAATATTTCAGTTTTCACTGTCAGTTTTAGTCATACAAAAACACTTATGTATTTCAATATAAACAATTTGTTGACTGAGTGATAACATTTCTTCTGTTATCGTTATCAGCACTTGTTTTATCTACTATTTGACAGGTTCCATTACGTTTTAGTGTCGGATTATGTTCAATGTACATATAAATAAATATTTACATACACTCTATATTTTGTTTTGATATAATATCAAAATTAAAATACCCGTTTGAATCAGCCCTATTGCGATAAACAATATTGATTTTAATAAACCACAAATATAGATGTGTATCTACGTCCCATGTGTTATTCTCTCTATACCTTTTTCAATTTTTGCTAGCTTTAGACATATTTACATATGGGTACATACATATATGTGATGTGGTAAGCTGGGCTTGAGACCCAAATGCTGTAAATCACGTGTTGTTTCAGAGTATGTTCATAGAGAGGGTGTTCAGATACCCGCAACTTTTAAAAAGCCATTTCAAAAAGTTGTAATTTAAATGTAAAAAAAAAAAATATTTATCATTATCGTTAATATTATTTTTCCATTAAGTTGTAAAACGTATTAATAAATAGTCTTTATGGTCATAAAAATATCGAGTTCAAGATCAAAATCAGTTTTATTATTTTATAGGTATTTCGTAATAAAGCACAATACATGTTTGTTATTACGGTGCTTAAATGAGAAGATAATTTCATAAATGGTTCAATTAATTGCAATTCATGATACCATGATCCTATTGAAGAGATACTTTTGTCTAAAAAGTTTATTTTATAAACACATATTTATATAGATAAAGTATGTGAATGATACAGACACATCGATAATTCGCGACTACAATAAATCGACTAATGATTCATGATCGATAAAGATAAAATAAAAATATAAAAGCCGTGATAGCCTAGTCTAGTGGTTCATAATTATGACATCAACTCGGGCGGTATAGTATTAGAATTATGGCCAGCGATCATTTTTTACACGTTATGTGCCTTTCGAGGTTTATAGGTATACTCGTAATTCGCTGTTACGGTGAAGGAAAGCCTCGTGAGGAAGCCTTATTTTGGTTCTCCATTAGTGTGCCAAGCTGCAGACATATATATAACGGTATGACATATTGGTCAGTATGACAGACTATATATCAAAAGATACAGCATGCGCCATGTCATTTGCTATTTTTTATAACGAACAACGTTCGTTTATTTGTCTGTTAGATATATATTCATAAGATCTATGTATGTTTTATTTGTTTGAAATATATTTTATTGCGCATAATATTTATATTCTTTCAAGACGCTACCTACAGGAAAAATGTGAAACGTAGCATAAATTAAGATAACAGGTAAATCAGGGGATTTCTTTATTTAGATATACTGCATATTGCTTCGGACTAACGATACATATATATATTCTCCTATACAATAGATTACCTATGTTCAACCAGTGCGCGAATACTGGAGACCTACTTGTTATATTTGGCGTCCTTTTGATGATTATATACGTAATTATTTTTGAATCATAAATTAGCTAAAAATATTTTAGTCTATTAAAATTCTTAGGTAAATTTTTAATAACATACTTATATAATTTTTTTGCGCTCTGTACAAACATGGTGCTGTGACGTCATCACATGGGCTTCAAGTTATCGCGCACTGGTTGTATGGGAATAAAACAATGCAAATATATTTCGTTAATTTTGTTTGACTGTCATATATATTTTATTATTATATTTTATTAATGTAAGTGCGCTAATAAACTAAGTTACATATTAGCATTAAATATTGGCTGATCATGTTACGTAGGGTCATCAATCCATAGACAATGGGTGATTTATTTTTCTTTGCGTGCCAAATGTTTATCTGTGCACGTTTATGGAAGGGTTTATGATTTTAAAGATATTGCCACAGCGCGGCAGTTTCCACAATAAAGAGTTTGACGACAACCTGCGAAGCATTCAGTTAGTAGTAAAAGTAAACATGACTGTTAATGTGGTTTTATCAGCTTTATCCTTGTTTCTTCTATAAACAAAAATATAGGTAGATAATGTCACATCTGATTCCCATAGGAATAGACAGATCCAAGAGATTTTCATGTGCTACGATCCTAGTCAAATACTTTCGCTTTTTCTAATTTCGTTAAACATTAAAGTTGTCATACATGCTTGTCTATTGGAACTTTTGACATGGCCTTTTTAAGACGTTTCCGATCTATTCGTGGTGTACCTCAATCTCCCTCTACCGATTTTACCATTCAGACTCGTCTTATAAATCTTTTTGATAACTCCACTATTAGATATTACTTATACACACTCAATCCAAGTCTAAGCTTTATAAATTCGTTGTAAATATTGTTTTTGTAAATAAATATAGGTGTAAAACTGGTTTTGTCAAATTGCTTAAATCTGAGTGACTATTCATGAATTTGTCTAACAATGATAAGCTTTAGAACACTGCGAATTAATGTTACCAAGTACACGTTGTTTTATCTTTTCATAGATGTGTTCGAGGTTGTTGCCGGTTTCTTAGATGATCAAATAATTTATTAACATAGGAATTAATGAATAGATTGGACAGAACAGATTTCGGCTTTAGTTATCACATTTAATTAATTTTTTCCTTTGATTCTCGGCTTTAAGACCGTTAGGCCGTGCGTGACCTTTAAAATTAATTCGCAAATCAGGTTTTGTTTAAAAGTCAAATTTTAATAGCTTGTAGTTTTTCCTCTCAATGATTCTGTTTTTTTTTTCTAATTCATTCTGGTTTGTTTAAAATAATTAACGTTGCTCAGACGTATACAATATTGAAACCTTTTAACATGAGCAAGTAATTGATCTAGCCGGTTTTCACCTTGAATACAACTTCGTACACAAAAAGTCTTAACTTCAGATCCTATAATGTTTTAACAATCAATTTCAATTAATTCTTATTCTTTGTCACTCTACGAAGATAACGATTTCCAACAGTAAAATAATAAAAGGATTGTTAATGGTGATGAAATGATGATGAATTAATTGTAATATATATACACGTAGATAATATAATTTAGTATTCTCATATACACTGAGCACATATAGGTACACAGCACACTTGACTTTTCAAAAATTTTACGGGCGAATCAAATGTATTTCATAATATTTAATCATGCGATTTTTCGACATTGTTTCATGTTTAACATAAAATGTATTAATGTATACAACCTGCAAATATAATTTGCTATAGCGCTAATAGAACAAGGATGAAGAAACCAGATCTTATAATACTCTGTAACGTTCCAGAAAGCGTGAGGACTGCTAAACTAATTTAGTCAGTGTGGTAGACTTATCCCTTAAATCTTAAAAGAGAACCCTGTCCAAGTGTGGAATGATAAGCTCGACGCTGATATTAACAGTGATGATTGTATCCCTACTAAAATACCAGTCATATACTTACATACATATATTGACAGTTGAAAAATGATTTTTTCATTCAGTTAATCCCTTAAAACGCAACCAGTTTAAGCGCCTAAAATTTTAATGCCATTGAAATGTATGAGTCAGCTGATACAAAGAAAGTGGGGCTAAGTACGCTGGATAGTCCTTGACGATAAATTCTTGATACAGCTACGTAAACAAGGTTTCGCTTTTGTATATCAAATATTACTATCAACAGCTTCTTTCTCTTAGCACCTGTATTAATAAATAAGGCAAATTTTCCAGTGAATTGTTTATATGAAGTCTTTAACTCATAAAAGACTTTATGTATCCTTCGCGCCGTCCTCGATTATCTCTATGGGAATATTAACCAACTATTACGTATAAACTTTCTGTTTAATGTATTCTATATATTGTTGTATAGTGGACGAGCGGTGGTATGATTGGCGGTTATTAAATGTGAAAAATCCGTGCTTAGTGCGTCTCTATCCTGGTTATTACAATGCAAAGCCATAAACGCGCTCGGTATAACTCTACTTTAATTATTACTAAGCCTTCACAAACAAAATTAATGTTAGTAAATTGTCGTCACATAGTTGCCATTCGAAGATGAAGGTTGGATATTATGCGGTCTTCTGATAAAAACCAAGGGCAAGGGCGCTCTTGATTTGATGTGTTCGAACTAAACGATCTGTATTTGTATAGAATATTAAGAGCGGGAACGTACGGTGACTGGCAGAAAATTCAGTATTCCTTATCGTTTCATACATATGGCAATTACATTAAAATAGTTCATCTGATTTAAACTCGGCACTGTATTTCATAGAATTTCAGTTTTCATCATTTCAGTGTTCATACTTTTTTCACAGACATTTGACTCTCAACAAATTAGGTATTTACCTACTAGCACGAATAACATGCTCGTACATCATAAGCTCACCCTCTACTCCAAGGTAGGACGTATAATTTAACTGGTGAAACCTGAAAATGTGCTACACTGCTCTGCCCACCCGTTCAGGAAAATAAAAGCGTGATGTTAGATACAAATATGTGGTAGATATTTATAAAAACCGCTAAGTTTAATGTACCCACAATGGCATTGATTTCTAGTCGAAAATCTAGGTAAACGTTTCAAGGTTTTATAGAAAAGTGCAAAACTCTAATGTTAACATTGTTATGACAGCGCTGTTGCCAAATGTACAATCTGTCATGGTCAATGATTTTCGCACGTTTGTCTTAAATATCATTTCGTACTCCATGCAATAATTTTAATATCATTTTAAAATCTAAGGTTCACTGTTTTTATATAACGACGTATCTACGTATGTACATATCGCTCATTTGAGACTAGACCGTAATATGTATTATACAGTGTACCATTTTTTCATAATACTATTACAAAATCCGCGGAATCGATTGTTTATATTGTGGATATAATACATCCACAAGTGCATTATAATTAATCGATATCGATTCAGAAATATCGATGATCGTGCGGATTTATCCATGATTGACCGATGTCGACTGTTGGAAGGAAAAGAAATAAAATTCTATGTAGGAGAATCAGACAAAGATTTAATAATTAAATTAATGTAAAATAACTTTTATAGTATATATAAAGAAGCAGAATCTGTTGTTATAGAAAACATTTTTTTTTTAAATTTGTTAAAAATATTACCTAATCAAGCAGGCAGCAATCAGAAGTGTCCGCTGTCGTTCTAAGAAACTTCAAATGGCCTCTATTACCAGGTTTTTATTAAAACTTGTCGATAATTCTTCTGAATTATTAATAATCGTAATAATAATTGAATAGTTCTCTATTCAGTTATTATTACGACGCATTTGTTTTTTGTGGCAATATTTTGAATTGAGTAAAAAAGGAATGGGCTAAATACTTACTCGCATTTATCTCATTGGATCAATGAATATTAATATTGAACTAAGTAAGAGTCATTAAATGAACGGAATTCGTAATATTAAACATCATTAAGTTTTATTACAGTAGTCATTAGGTAAACACAATTGTATAATATAACTGAATTAAAGTCATAATTTTAAGAAATTTAATTTTAATAAAATTTTAGCTAAATATGAGTTTCCAAACCCTAAAGTGAATCAGTGATACAAAACAACTACTAAAATATAATCACATCATAGTCTTGCCTTTTTTGATGGTGTTATTTTGACGGACATCCTAATAATGACTCAAATTTAAAACAACAAAATGGATTGTACCTTTTTTGTTCAATAAACAATTAAGTCCTCGTGTTATTTTAGTTAGACATCTCTTATATTTTTTACTTACTTTAGTTTTTATATACCTAAAAGGCATTCAACGTAAAACGAAATATAAAAAACTAAAGGATGAATGACCGTTTTGTTATTTAAATGAATATATTAAGATTTTGAAATTAGTCAAAGAACAATTTTTATTCTGAACTGTTACATTCATTATTTCGTATTCTATTAGTTGCAAAAATATACTAACTTAAAAATGAATTTTTTGTCCTACTCAATGACCGATCAAATTAATCGAATTGAGATATTTTTTGTCAATAAATCGTTATTATGCCCGTCTGTTAATTTGTATTTTTTGTCGGTTTGTATTTTTTTAATTACGATTACATTGACAGTTGGCTGGCTATTGAGGTAATAATCACAGATAAAAAATAATTATATGCAGGGTACAGATAATTTTAAAATGAAACTTTCGAAATAAATTCTATTCAATTGAAATGATTCATATACTTTTTTTTATTCTTTCAGATGAAATACTTACTACTATTGGCTGTAGTAGCTACAGCTGTCACCGAAGACTTCCCGCCATCATGCCACAAACCTGTTTACTGCGACAGCAAACTTTTACATTATGTCCAGATGGCCCGATTGTATTCTGACTCCAAAACCTTCGTCGATCTACAACTGCGAAAGGATGAGGAAAGTACCATTAACGCTTTTCAAGAATTACTTAATAAAACGAACGATAATCCCACCAAAGAAGAGTTACAAGCATTTGTTGATCAAAACTTTGATTCGACCAGCGAATTAGAGGAATGGATGCCCAATGACTATTCCACGAATCCTCCATTTCTTAGTGGAATTCGAGACGAAACTTTGAGACAGTACGCCAGAGACATCAACGCTATCTGGCCCCATTTAGGCCGGAAAGCCAAGGCTGTTGTTTTAGAGACACCCGAACTATATAGTTTCATTCCTGTCACCAATGGCTTTATCGTTCCCGGTGGGCGTTTCAGGGAATTATACTACTGGGACACGTATTGGATCATTGATGGGCTATTGATAAGTGGAATGAATGAAACCGCTCGAGGCGTGATAGAAAATCTGATTCAGCTGGTTAAAAAATTAGGACATGTGCCCAACGGTAGCAGATGGTACTACCAAGAGCGCAGTCAACCACCACTGTTATCTGCAATGATGTCTTTGTATATTAGGGCAACCAATAATCTAGATTTTTTGAGAGAGAATATGAATGCTTTAGAAGTAGAGTTACAATATTGGCTGGATACGCGGTTAGTAACATTCGAGAAGGGTGAGAGAGTTTACACGTTGCTCAGATACTATGCACCTAGCAAAGGACCCCGACCCGAATCATATTACGAAGATTATACTAACGCACAAACTTTTAAAACCGAACAAGAACAAAGTGATTTTTATGTACAAATTAAGAGTGGAGCTGAAAGCGGATGGGACTTCTCTTCCCGTTGGTTCATGAATGCCGACGGAAGTAACACTGGCAATCTGACGACTATTCACACTCAAGATATAATTCCAGTGGATTTGAATGCTATTTTTGCGAATGCGCTTCAAAATGCAGCTTACTTCCGAGCGAAATTGGGCGATGGTCGTAAAAGCGCTCATTGGGCGTATCTATCAAAACAATGGCGCAGTAATATTAAGGAAGTCTTATGGGATGACGACGATGGTATTTGGTACGACTACGACTTGCTTCATGGAAAACATCGCAGGTACTTTTACCCCAGCAACGTCGCTCCTCTTTGGATGGGCGCAGTGGATAAAGCCCTAGTGAAGGCTCACGCTTCAAAAGTTTTGGACTACTTGAGAAACTCTCATGGTCTAGACTTTCCTGGTGGCATTCCTTCGACTCTAGTGGCGAGTGGCGAACAATGGGACTTCCCTAATGCCTGGCCACCGCTAGTTAGCATTGTGGTCAATGCTTTAGAGGCGCTGGGTACGAGAAAGGCAAATGATGTTGCTCTTGAGGTAGCCCAGACTTGGGTGCGGTTGTGTTACAAAGGGTTTGTTGAAAACAAGCAGATGTTTGAAAAGTACAATGTAGAACAACCCGGTAAGGTGGGCGGTGGTGGGGAATATGACGTTCAAGATGGTTTCGGATGGTCGAATGGTGTTGTATTAGAGTTCCTAACCAAATATGGTCGAAAATTGACTGCGACTGACGAAATTAAGAGCGATTTAACCGATACCATAAGTGAAAATTCAGACGAAGGATCTAATATTTCCCCAAAGATTTCACCGTTTGCTGAAGTTGCATCTGTATCTTCAGAAAGCGCTGATGATGATGATGATAAGGTCATTCCATTGGCAGCCGCATATAGAACGATGGGGCATATTTAAAATGCATTTAGAATATAAAGCAATCGTTAGTATGAGTGAGATTAAATAGAGCAAGACTTAAATTGTAAGTTGCGAAAATAATTATTGACAGGTCGAACAATATGGAAAACAGAACTTAGCAAAACAAAAATAAACGAGGTATTTTTTTAATAATTTTAATAAAAACACTGTAATTCTAGATAAGTTATCGAGTAAACTAACATTAATGCATTTAAATTAGCACATTTAATCATTTAATAATGTATCGCTGAAGAACGCTTAGCGTTTACAGCAAAAGTTAATACGTTTTAAATGTATTTTTACTTTAATTGTAGTGTTTTTTTATAAACGAGTTTAAATGCAACAGATAGCCTAAATAAAAAACACAAACTCAATGTTTATACAGACAACGAATAACTTTTCAATCTTTGGTTGAAGCATTATTAATTATGTAAGCATATGTATATTTAATTTTCATGTGTAATTACTATAATAAATACAGTTTAAACAACACATGTTGAATAATATAGAGTAGTAAAATGAATAGTTACCAAATGACCATAATAGTTGTTAAAAAAATAGTCACTCTAGAATGACTTTGTGTTATAGAGTGCCATAGACTATAACATTTTTATTCAAGGCTAGAAGATAATGCCATT
>DWEE01003265.1:0-10660 GCA_018245755.1 Parelbella macleannani
TCTGATTGATTGTTTGTTCTTCGACTACTGTTATACTGAACTCTGTGTTTAAAATTATTTTCTAGTTTTTAGTTTGATTAGCAATAAAAGCATGTTTTTTAGTTTTTTTTAACTATTATTTATTTTTATAATCGGGTCAGGTTCCTAGCGAGGTACGTAAAGAGCACCGCATGAAAAACATGTAGTTCTATTTTAAGAGGTCTGATAAATTTCTTCTAAATTCATTATTCTCTTTGAAAAGCAATATTGACTTTTAAGTTTATTCCTATATTATAAATAATGGTAAGAGGGAAAATAATTATCAATAAAACCAATATTTGTAAGCAATTCAATAAAGTGTGTAATAATTCATTCAATGAGGCATTTCACATTTTCAAAATTAATAAACAACCACAGCTAAATATTTTATAAATATGTATGATCAGGTGCACGTGATGCGCACATATTAGCTAGTATTAGTGTGTAAATTTATTGATTTTTAATTCAATATGTATTTTTACCGTATACATCTGTTTATGCATGTTATTTAATTTAAATAAAATATAGTCCATTTACTTAGAATTCCCTTAACTAAACAGTAAACTAGATGATAAACATTTAAAATTGAGATACCAATCGACAAACATTATTTAAAAAAGCCAATACATTGCATTGCACAATAAGAATTACAAACATAATATGCCTTATTGTAATGAATTGCACAAAAAAATCATCAAACATATACCTACTTACGTATTTCAAACGAACAGTTGAATGAACTATTGATAAATGCAAAATTTACGAGTTGTTATCATTTACATAAACACGTGTGCCATTGTGAAAATTACAACCTATTATTATTACAGCCACAAAACACCTATTATATATGTATGTATATATGTAAATATTGAACTGTATGTCTGCTTTTAATATCATTATTACAGCGGCACGCAACAAATATAATCTATTATTATATCGAACATATAAAATCAATGTTTATTCATCCATCTAATTACAAAGCGAGTATCAATAGGCAGACACTACGAGACATAACCGACACCAAATAAAACGATGACCAATTAGAATGGCTATCGTCCACAATTGGAGCACGCGCTGAGGATGGGCTGTGACACGTGGAGATGACAGTGACACAGTCACATGATACGGCTGTATATGTGTGAGCCCGATTCGGACCGATTCTGGTTCAGGTCTGAAGGTCGTATAACAGTTAATTAGCAATGCGCCATATACATATAACACAACGATAATAAAACGCGAGAGCGCGGGTCGACTAACCCGCATTTGACATGCTTGGTAGACTACGGTCTCAACCCATGTCATTTTGAAGACCACTGTCCAACTGTGGGACGATAGTGGATTTCTATTATATATGTTAATATTGAAGTCGAGACAGATCACACGGTATTCAAAAGGTCATTTTATTGCGATAGGAAATTGTTTCGCCAATAGCCGTTATGAAGCAGAAACGGTTCGTGGAGACCACCTCACAGAGGTCTATCGTATCGGGTTTTTGTTCGATTCCAAGTACACTGAAGTTATTCTATATAGTTAATATTATGCACAATATTATATGCAATACAGAAGCAAGATGTTGTGATAAAAGCTAAAACTCTACAACCTGTAGCTCTTAGGTTTCTCATAATTTAGATCTCCAAGATTAATTAATTATAGAGATTAAAAAATAATAGGTAAGAGATATTAAATATTCAATATTTTTTGCCTACTCCGTAACGGGTCAGGCGTGATACTATAAAATAAAAAATAATAATATGTAATTACGAACAATTCGAAGGGGTGTTAAGTCTCTCAACCCACACTTGGCCAGTGTAACTATTAGTATTTACTTAATTCTTTTATTATTTTTACGGATATGCTTTTATCTATTTTATTTATGAATATAGAAAACGACACGTCTATTTATAAAAATAGCAACATATCAATTAGAGGAAGCATGTACTCCAACTACCGATAGTTAAAACGATGTACGAATACAACAACACACACACAATGCATAAACTTCCACACACACAGAGACACGCACGCGCACACACGCACACGCACACATGAATAGACAAACTTAGTGCCACGATTAATAGTAAATGACAACCCTACCATAATGTGACAACCAAAATAACTCTTCTGAAGAACGCATCGATGGAATAGGACTATTTTTAACATACTTATCTGAAAAGTGGACACAGTAAACAGACGAATGTCAAAAAAAAGTTATACGTATTCATATTTTTCCTAATAGGTGCATAGACGCTTAAAGTTTATGTAGAATAACGATGTAATCTTAAATTAACTTTTTATTAAAGCTGTATCCTTAGCAATGAGTGTTTAAGACGTCCTGAAGGTCAGGCGCTAATTAACAAGCTGTCATAAAATGCTTGATATTTAAATAACGACAAGAATTAATAAGAAATATTACATAAATATATAGTATTAAGCAAATAATTTCCAGGGGGACTGTTAGAGGTCGATATGTTTGGCTCCCAGCCTTCATACGATTATAGTTCGAAACGGATGTGTGAAGTTAAGCACCGCCGATCACGGACAGTTATTGAATAGTTGACCGCTCGTGGCACTTACGTTCTAATTTAATTAGCATTTCATTATTATCATTATAACGTAACGCCAGGTTCCTTTCGGGATATGCTGAGAGTACCGAGTGCCAAATATCTCTATCCTCACAGACCTAATGTGCTTTTTCTACATTGATCATTCTCTTCGACGACCCTTTTAGTCGGCTCTAGCATTTCATACCTCGGAGAATATGCTGATTAATTTACATACAGATTTATTTTCATAACGATATGATATCTTGGAGAAATTTGCACGCGGCCATCTGATATGCAACTAGACAACGTCTGCGTTATGGTAACCAGACAGCTAATAAACTATAAAACATACCAATTCAGATAACTTCACATCTGCCATTATAAACATAAACATTTTCCATGCTCGGAAATCGAACCTAATAGTTACCTCCTATTTAATGATCAGAATCACACACTACTTGATCAAGATGCTATCTTAATTTAATGTAAATGGGGAATAAATAATGCAAATAAACATGCAGAGAGCCATTTGTAAGTAACGCGAGATTTTGCGCTAACATTTCCGAGTGCTTTAATAAACCGTAAGCGACTCTTGAAAAAAGCTCGCTTAGTACACACACACACATGCATATGCAAGTGTATTTGTATAGTTACACACACAACAGAGTGTGGAAAGAAACCAGGCCACCGGTTTAAGGTGTCGCGTTCTTTAGAACGCCAGCACTTCATCTAACGCTAAGCGGGCGGAGACGTTCACACACACCCACTCACATACAGCAGAAAAAATATAGAACTAAAATACTGGCACATTTAGAATTTTCTCATCGGTCGCTTTCAATTTCCGACAATACTTCGAGACGAGGAAAGGCGACGAAAGGGTTGAAGTTGATGGGAGGAGTTGCATAGAAAGGTTCAGAGCAGAAGGAACGGATTCACTTTGTTGGTATTAATCTAATAAACTCACTAATTTTGTTCGATCAATTGCTAAAATAATAGTTTGTTTCTATTGTACTGCTTTAATTTGATTTTAACCAATTCATATTTACCGCAAAATCCATTTTGCAAGTCTGTTGAGGCAGAGTGCGTTATAAGAATTTCATTTACTTTATTTATAACCTACTATTACAACCCTGTTATATGTATAAAACTACTGAAAGAAATAAATGAGATTGAACTGAATAACTGATTCTATAAAAATATATAGAACACAGGTCTACGGATTATGGTGGCTGTGTGTTGAATTCGATGTCCTGACTACTTGCGTCTATGTCTATATTTATGTCTAGAACTTAAAAGCATATTATTTTTGGTGCTCTCTGGATAAAACGAAGGGACCTGACAAGACTCTGTGATTTCAATACTTTTGTCTATACAGTATGTGCACAAGCGAAGAAATAAATAAAATCCGTATAAAGTCTTCGCCGTCTCGGTAATCAAGATTGATTTTTTGTTAATATTTGTTTAAAGTTTTCAACATTCAACTCTGACCAAAATACAATTTATATTTTTTATATGCACATAAAGCTATGTAAAAATTAAGTTATAAATTACAACAAAAACAGGCAATACTTATAAAATGGTTAGTATTTATTTTTGAGGATTATATCTAAGAGTATAATTATAAAGTTTTTAAGACATTTTATGTCATATATTTTATTCATATTACGAGAATACTGTTTTACTGTATTTTATATCATGTCTCTTAACAAATGTAACTCAGAACGTGTCAAGATAAGGGATTTAAGGGAACAGGCTGCTTCTTCGGACGTGTTCTCCATTTCACGACACATCTACGCCATCCACATACAAATATCTATACAAAAAATAAAATAGTATTAAAAAAATAATTGCTACAAGAAATTGTGCATGAATTCTTATAAGAATTTGCGAATTTATTGTGTCACTGCACATCAATCTTCATGCACATTACCGTTAGTCAGAGAACAATTTCACTGTTAGCCACTAAACCGCACTGATGAAGCTTGCTGGAGTAATATACTAAGACTCATGCCCAAAGAGCGTGTCCAGCTAAGTCCTTCGTCCCTCAGCAGACGACATAATATAAAAATAACTCAGTTAAAGGCGGAATGAGATCTGGGATAGTTTGTACAGCTCTTGTGACAAAGCAGTATCACGAGTACATATATTATATCTTACATACACTGTTTATAAGTTGCTTATTTGTTCTTTGAATATAAAAAAAAGGAACGTGATAAATTTATACACGGAATGTAACGTATCAGTAAGCGACTCACGTGGAGCGATAAAACTAGTAAATTGGCTCGGTAAGTTCCGCGGTTAAACAAATCGTAAGCTAACTCGTAAAAATGACTTCCCCAGAGTCGCGCCCGCCGCCGCTGCCCACTGCCAAAAACCGGCCGAGCGACCCACATAGTTTACACGGCGAAAAGAACTCAAATAGTCGCAAATAAAGCGGTCAAGAGCGAATTGCACTCACTTGTATGTATTTATGTATGCGAGGGTACTCGGCCGTAAACATAATCGAAAAATATGGCGGCGGTGTCATCTCGAACATTCTCTGGCGGCCAACTGTGCCAACAACTTAACGAAGCCAAGTTCAGCGAATTTTAAGTGAAAATGTCTGCTTTCGCATACCTAAATAACATCATGGTTATACAAGCAGAAATATATTTAAAAAGAACGGGCAGCAAATTTTACAACTACTTTTTCTATTTTTTGATCACACTACTCACCAAATATATGTATATGTATTAACGCTCTTTAACTGCGTGTGTACAAATATATCGTTGAAATAAATATTATTGTATCATCAAGCCAGGTATCTTACTATGTAATCAAAGATCATATAGTGCCAAATATGTCTTTCGCTGTCCTTTTAGAATTGATCTACCCTCCTATTCCTTAGTGGGACGTATAACGAAATTGGCGAAACGTTGGAATGTACTACACCCCTTTGCCTAACTCTTCGGGAAATACAGTCGGGATGTTACTTACGAGACCCAACGTGCTTCACATTGAACACTCTGCTCATTTATTCTTCATATTTACAATTTTTAATCGATATCCGTTTATAAGAATATTATTATTTTTAATGAGGCAAGCGTGCATTACAAAACAAACTACACAAAGACTGCCAAATTCTATACGATCCTAAACATCGACACATTCATACGGAAGACGAGACGTAATTAGAATAAATCACCTTGTCATTGTCCCTAAAATGTATGTAAGTAGTAGATAGGGTAGTGAGATACCTGTGAAATATTATATATCGATAGTAAACAATCTACGTAAACCATTGGAACGACACGCGAAAATCACCTTGAAGTGTCAACACGCACTATTATTCAAAAATACGAGAAATATAAGAAGGGCCTCCTCGAGGTACGGGTGTGAAGATTTTTTCTAAGCAACAGAAGCCCATTTTAGCATAAATCTACGCTTCTTATAAGCCTTACATATAATTGTGACTGTCATATATTATAACAAAAAAAATATGTAAATAATTAAAAATTTATTCACACGGCATTGTAAAACGATCTGAAACACTGAAAAAACTAAACATCGAATCTTTTGTAGATGCTTTTGACAGTCTTATTAACTAATGTGTAGGTATTACATACATATTTCTAATCTTTCTACAACATACAGGTCTGAGAAAAACTAATTGTTTCACAATGCGTATAGGTACTAACAGATTCTGAGAAATTAATCGTTCATTTCAAGGTAACAATTTCCACATTTGTACAAGTGTGCAGGGGTCGTAATATGTATTTCAATTATTTTCCAATTACTCAGCAATTTCACACAATGCGATTCGTCGGTCTTCGAAGACAGCGTGGTATTGCACAGGAAGGGTTTCGTTTGAGTAGAAATCATTTTGAACCTTGTATGTATGAAAATATCAGTCATATTTGATTGACATCGTCACCAATCTTGAATGTATTTCGAATTGTTTTAGCGCGTCTTACACACACTCAAAATTTTCTGAAGAAGTTCATTTTATACTTTTACGGGCATAATGTGGCATTCATCCCGTAGTCACATTGTCATTTTATTCGTATTTTTACTACGATATTTGTCATTTCAACTGTTTTTTTTTCTCTCCACCATGTTTTTTCACTTTCGTTTATTTGCCATCTTACCAGATTCCTAAAGTTAACTGGTAGAAAATGCTATAAATATAAAATTAAACCCACCATTGTTACCACAAAGGGTTTAAAAAAGCTTATAAAAATAAGCTGATAGATCTTCCACTGTGCGTTTTGCTTATAAATGTTAAGAAAAAAATTCTTTCTCAAGTCATCGTTACCAATTACTTGTAAACAACATATTGCATATCAATACTTCAACGTAAAACAACTGCATATGAGATGATGTTGCATATATGCAAAGTTGCACAATAGATGCATATAATATGTCAGATGTAGGTCGGTACGTCGACACGCTAGCGTTTCGTGTGTCGACAGTTGTTGCTGCGTTAAAGAAAAAAATAACCGCACACTCAGGACCAGCACCTACCTTACTTATTCATACAAATTTGACGCAGCTAAAATTTCTTTGTTTCGGTTCGTTTTCGCGTAAACTGTAAAATATGTTGCAAGAGACAATATAATATAATTATGTTTCTTTCTGGATCGCGTTACGTAAATATGATCTTTAGAAAGGATCGGAGATTATTAAACTTTGAATAAGTTTAACAACAAAATGCAACAACATTTAGAAAAAAGGCGAAAGTCGAGAATCTTCTAACTACGAAGCGCATTGTATATTTTACATTTATCCCGAACAATAGCAAGAGAACCCTATAACAGAAAGGTTTTGTATATAATTAAGGTTACCCAGTTAGGAGACGACGCACGTACGTACATATATAAAAACATCTGAAGCGGTCACTTTCACCGGCACCGCACTATGTACGCTTTGGAAACGGAGCCGAGTATCCACTCGCACAGGTACGTGCACTCGACGGTAAGGTAAGTGTCTTTAGTCTGCTAATCAGCACTGGCCCACCTCGGCGGATTCAGTTAATCTCATCTAAACTAACTATTGTGCCGAGACTCGTGTCCGGCAGTGAAACGATATATGTATGCGTTGAAGTGCCAATAGAATTAACGTAAAATAAAATAATTTTTAAAATTACAGAGATTCCTCTCACCTAAAATCGTACTTGATGCCGCAGAAACCCAGTACGGGCGTCAGCACTATGATGAACGGAAAGATGTAGAGATCTTTCCGTTCCAGTAGAGTTGTCGCAAAAAAACCTTAATCTTTCGATTGCATGCATAAAACTTCAAAAAATACGCGTCGACTTCATGTCCTTTATGCTGTGACGTCAAAAAAATGCACTTACTGATTTTGTTTGCAGTAAATTACTGGTTAAAAGTAAACAAACGAATTCAAAGAAAAAAAAAACAAAAGCTAATTCTATTTAAAATGACTATCAGACGGATCAATTTGGCATCGCATGCGCGATACACATCTATCTGCTAGAAGGTCAGAGCTGCTATTAAAATGTTAATATTTTTTTAACAAAGAACAATACAAATGTTAAAACGGTAACCTTTATTTAACTTCAAAGCGAATACAATCGCAGAAATGTTATAGGCACTCCCATCATTCAAACTTCAATTCACTAACATCGGTTACTTTAGTATACCTACATATAAAACAATGTTCGCGTGAATCTACCAACGGTTTATGACATGGATACACTAATCGCGCTATAAAACATAACATCTCACGAAATATACATACAATTTCTAAAGTTTTTACACGTTTCTAAGGTTCTGATAAAATTGTTTCACCTCTTCTACTTTCAAGAATGTCGTGATACACACTAACGGTTATTACAGGTACCCTTAAAATTGACTTCAAGTGATCAATTATAGGAACCTTAATAGACAATATATATTCGCGATATAATCAATTGCGATAACGGTCCGGGTGTCGTTAATACCGTACAAATTTATCTTCCGTCATCGCAAACTCTGCAATATCGCCCAATCATCAGAATATACAATTTACAACAAAAATCATGACTATATTTTGCCATATTAATGGCGTCATACCACCCACAAACATTTATTTACTTATGTGTAGCGCAAAAGGTTAGTTGGTAGGTAAGTTAAAATTCTTCGGGTTTCTACAAAATAAATTCACTAAAATTGAATCTATTTAAGGTTTTATATATCCCTTATGAACCGACGATGAGGCTAATATGAAGCTAATTTAAGGTTCTAAATTCGTTCTCGTGTGTTACCTAACTTGGGGATATGACGTAAATAAGTACCTACTTAAATGCGGCGATCATGTGAGCCGAACTTAAAATAATCTCTTCCTAGAGTCTAAAAGTGATTAATGTTCTGACAATCAACAGTAAATAAATGACGATCTATCGGATGGGCTTACTTGTCATTGTACCAGTAGTATAAATGTAAGTCTCATAACGACGTTTTAATAATATGCTATCAGTTTTATAATCGCAATCATCAAACTTTTTATCGTTTCACTTTGGACACGGATTTCGTTTTAAAATAAATAATGTTGAACGGTCTACTACCACAGTGATTAAATTTTATTTGGCTGTCTACAGGTACCATTTTAATTTGTTTTAATAATAATCAATTTTACTTTGTTTTGATTAAAATTTCAACACTCACTATATAAATAAAGAACTTCACGAGAAAAGCTGTACGCGTTAAAATTGACAGTAATGTTCTCGAAGGCACGTGACGTCTGTCATCCCGTATATCTAACCTCGACGGCCTTGACAATTACATTAAACAAACTTATTATAAGAGCAGATTTGCGCCCAATAGTTAAACAATAAGGCTGTAAATATGCTGATTCCTACCGCACTTAATTCAAAACATTTGACTACAATACAACGCGTTATACCTACATAGGGCAAATGATTTAAGAAACGTGTCTGTAATAATGAAAAAAAATAAAAAATATTCGGCTTTCTGTTAAATATAGACGACTGGAATAATTAATTCTCGGTAGCGCCCACCCGCTCGCTTTCACGGAGAGCGGTAACAAACAAGTCTGTTACCGAACCCATTTCGTAAACAAAATAATCGATAAGCGATTGACAATCTTATTCATAGAACGTACAGACGGCTGTTCATTTATTTGATAATTTGTTTCTTTCTATCACGTTCGAATTGCGCTATGAGGGAACGAGGCAACATTCGACAGTTGAAGTGCTGATGTTGTGTGTTTATGAATGAGGTTTATGACTTTATGTTTATTACATAGCTACTTTGTAAGTCAGATGAACGCGTTAGCTGCGTAGGTTGCGTGTGCTCAAAAAGAAATATTTGCTCCATGCTTTAACATCTAAAGCATACCCTAAGTCACGGTCAGTCCTTCGATAAGTGACCTATGGTAACATCGGAAAAAAATAATCAGGAGGCCCGTTTTTGTTTAAAAATGTCCGACAGACTATATAAAGTTATTAACCTGCATCTCATTTATGAGCGGGCAAGGTTGTGGGGGCCGTTAAAAATTTGTGTAAGGTGCAACATTGCTTTTAAAATTGAGTCAAACATAAGTATAAAGCTCTCACGTGAACATCACAAGAGATTTAACCGTGGACATTACTCTCTTACGACTACCTCGGAAGGCTCAAACATAAACATTACGATTTACGACATCTCCTATGAACTTCAAAGTATTCTCTTGGGGAGATAACTGGACTGCAATCCATGGGCATCTATAAAAGTGCTTGAATTGTGAAACTCTATTGTTTACCGCAGATAGGTTTGCTGTACAAGATTTTATATCGGAGAACAGACAACTGTCACGGAGCCAGGCCGCCGACATACGAATGGCATACTAACGACCATATTATGGAAATATTCAAGTTATGTTAAGACAGATATTCTAATAAAACAACAGTAGTTTTGAAACATATCTTCCCTTAGGTCGAACCTAATGTTTTCTTCTGACTCTTGGTAATAGTGGAGTTTACCTACAGCAAGGGTAAATTCCTATTCATGGAGGGTTTAAGCCCGTAATGCAGGCAGATAGATGCTGGATACGACAAGCCGAAGACAGGGCGCGATGGCGCTTATTGGGGGAGGCCTATGTCCAGCAGTGGACTGAGATAG
>DWEE01003266.1:0-10660 GCA_018245755.1 Parelbella macleannani
ATTTTGGTATATTTGAAAAATAAATTCAACTCACTATGAACTTCAATTCGTACAGTTCGTCGAGCTATCTCCCCACTCTCGGCTCGAACTTCGCAAGTGTAACTCCCTGCAGTCGAACTCCTGACTGCAGTCAATCTTAATATTCCTCTATCATCGTTCGATTCCAATGGCATTTCAACTACCGAACCATCTTCGCGACGCCATACAACTTCTCTATAATCATCATTATCAAGTTATTGTTCAGAGTTTATAAAAAGTAAATATTCAATTATCTATACATGTAATTTAATTATTTGTACGATATCTTGGTATTTGTTCCCTTATGGGTTAGGCAAAGAGCACCAAGTTTTACATATTTCTATCCATAAAAACCTGACGCGCTACATTTATCGAAATCTCCAGGTATACGCCCGAAATTTTCGGAAACTTTTAACTTCCTCGTTGGTATAATTAAATCTAACATATTGAATAAAAGACTCACTTAATTGGATATCCTGAATATGGGCAGTATAATGTTACATCAGTATCAGTCTTTACATGAACTGGAGAAAGGTATCTAATATTCGGTGGTCCTGTAACAAGAACATTAATTGAGTGTGATCCATTCATCAACCATTATACGTCCATTGTAGGAAGTAGACCTTCTTTAATAAGCTGCCCTCTACTCGGTCTTGTGCGTTTTCAGTCCAGCTGCATTCCACTGTCTTCAGAAGGTCATCAGACTACCTATAGGAACTTGTGCACATTTTACCGCAATATGTTCGTCAGTGGATAGACCCACCTATGTAAAACGCCCTATTCGATTTTGGTGTTCAGTCTTTGTACTAAAACGCTGCTAATTAGATAATAAATACTAGTTATAAATGTATTGCTTACCAAATACATTAAGGCGAGAATGGTGAGCATGCGACCCTCCGGTATTGGTTGCGTTACATCCATACCTGCCTCCTTCATCAGCAGTTCTAATTGTCACGCTTAGAGTTGAAACTATCGTGCCTTCTTCAGCACCAGGCAAGGTTTCAGCTCTTGTATTTACACTATATCTGCAATAAATAATTCATGTTACAAAAACCTGGAAACCGTATAACAATTGTAACAGATATTCGTCGTCATAGCCAAGCCTTGTATCGTTACATATCTGGACCGTTAAAATCATAACGTGATACGGTGGTCAGATTCCAAACATAATAGAGATTTTTATGGATAACTCTAAGATGTGCAGGTTTTCATTGTTCATTTACATTTTCAAAAGACTGTATTACTTTAAAATATAGTATCACTTTGATGTATTTATTATAGTTTATTAAGTATGTGTGTAAAAACTGGAAGAATGTAAATGGTCATTAATATTGAAAAACTTAAAATTTCTTCTTACTTATCTGGAGCCGATGGTAGCGGTCTATCATCTAACGTCCAAACAATACGAGGAGGTGGTATGCCAGTCGCCGCACACCTCAGAGCAATGCTCTGACCTATTCTGGTCGTCGCTTCACTGAACGTTGATACTAATCTTGGAGGTCTGTCTAAAACACAGTACAATAGTTGAATTCAGTTACACCAAAAATTATGGAATTTTTGAACTTTAATTTTTTAACATAACTTCCTGATTTGACGTCGATTCGGAATCGGTATTTAAAAGGCTTGTTTATGAATTTTTTTGGCAATACACTGACGTTAAAAGTTTATAAAACTTTGTAACGGAAATAAATAATTTATCTGAAATGCATTAATTAAATTTATTTTTTAATTTTTCTTTTTTAGTTAACTTCGACCTTTTTATCGTTGCTCTGCTGGATATAAGTTTCCTCTCAGAATGAAAAGGATTAAAGCAGTAATTTTCCTCATTGGTGAAGTACAGGTAGACAGACATAATTATGCATTTATATGTATAATAAAGGGTTAATATTACTATACCTAATATTATCTAATATCTCAAGGACAAATTTAATTGTTTTAGGTTATACCTGTTATGAACATACTTCTAAATTAAGAGTATAAGCAATCAAATAGCGTAATAAGTAAGTAGCAGACTAATAACAAAATAAGCATATAATAAAAGTTCAATAATTACCAGCTATAACCAGTTCGGCCCCGTCGACAGCAGAGTCCGTGTGGTCATACGCTGTACATTGGTACAATCCGGTATGATGTGGTCGGACAGGACCCAGGGCTAAGCGGTTCTGAGGAGAATGTAGCGGCCGGCCCTCGTGCTGCCAGCTTATTGTGACACCTCCCCCTCGACCCCCACTCACTGAACAGTTTAAATGCCCAGAACCCCCCGTGCCGAGCATCTATACGCGGTAGGAATTAGCAAGAAGATATTGTTTGAGTCTTGTATATTACATTCTCACTAGGTCTTCATTTAACAATATATTGTATAGTGATAGATATAATATTTAATGAGGATAATAATAATTGTATCTTATTATTTATTGACATTAATGTGCAAGTTTGCTTACCAAAGGATTAGGAGTGACGCTGACTATAAGAGGTTCATAAACAACGAGCCTCGTGAGAACTCTTGGGGATGCTTCAGAGCCCGGTGAACACGCATAGCGCACGGCGTGATGAGCTCTCACATTGGGTAGTACCAAAGTCCCAGCTCGGACCATCCCTTCACCAGTTGCAGTGACCCAAACGCCGCTCACTTCCTGCCGCTGCCACCTGATGGATTTTCTTTTTTATAAACACTGTAACTCTCTAACTAAAGTCTAATTAAAAGATAATGAAGAGGTTATGAAAAATATCAAAAGTCTTGAGCATAGAAACTGTTAACCAGTTTAAGGATTTAGAATACTTTTATCGTTCCCTTATTTGAATATGAGTCTCTTCTCAGAAATCGAACAGTTTAGGCCAGAATATATCACGCTAGCCAAGTGTGGCTGTGTAAATTTCACACGCTGTGGAGACCATCATTGTAAGCTCTACGGTGTGCAGATTTACTTACGATATTTTGAATTTCCTTCCCCATTAAAGCAAGTGATTTTTACAGAAAACACATGTCAATTATATTATAGAAAACACATGTCAATTCAATCAAACATAAAAAGAGATGAGCGTCGGAATTCGTATTTAAGACTCCAGAGTAGGTGATAGATTCGGAGCCACTAAGCTATTACTACTTTTAAATAACACTCACGTTATCGTGTGTCCGTTGATATGTCGTAAAATACAAGGGATGATGACAGTATCGCCTAGACGAGCTTCTATTGAACTCAACTCAATCGCTTCTAACCAGCTGCTGTCTGGCAAAAAAAAATGTTTTTTAATGTTAGGTTCACTTTATGTAACGAAACAAATCCGTATTACTGTTTATAAGAAAATATTTAGTATTTTAACTTTTGACCAGTTTCGAGTTTTGTCCTTGTAAGCTTCACCACTACGCTAGTTTATAGAAACTCGACTCGTCAAGGACTGGAAGGTATATAAGTCATACTTATCACTGCTTATAAACGAATCAAAATAGGTACATTTTTTTTCATAGGATATTAAAATTTTTTTCATATGATAAGGACATAATCCTTACTGATACCACACAATCCGTGCGTAGGAATATGTAGATGAAATAATATAGCTATTATTTTATTTTGGAAACTTGCAACAAATTTTAATCACTGCTTCTAATTATTTTTTAATTTACTAAATTACTTTCATTAGCAGATTATTATTAAATAATCTCTTTACTGGGCAATCTGTATGTGCAATGCACAAATAAACGCTCTGATTCGATTTAATAACAGTATATTACATCAAACGCCTTATATTTTTGTATTTGACAATATATGAATGTTACTAAAAGCTACCAATATACCAGAACTACCAGAGCTACCAGAACCAGAACAAAAGAAGTTAAATATCCTTACCATCTGTTGTTAATTTTAAAGTAGGACTAGGTGAGTCCAGCGCCACACATGTGTAATCAGCTTGTATGTCAGCCTGCGTCAGGTCTGTACCCAGCAGTAACCCGTGGGCTCCTGATACCCACCGAGAATCTATGAGCCAAATAATTATGCACTTCTGTTAATTGATCAAAAAAACAGTTAGTATTGATAATATATAATTAAATAATATTAAAAATACAATGAAATACATAATATACCTATTAATGCAAACTTCACCAACAATCAAAAAAGACCTTGTTTAAACCAATTTAGTTCATTCTTCCCAGAAATTTATTATAAATAATAAGATTTTGTAACTAACATAAACATGTAATTACACATAGAAATATTTGTAACTAACATAAATATGTAAACTGACGTTGTCCACTCACCAGCACCCATAAATCCAGAAGACAGCGGCAATCCGTCTTGCAGCCACGTGACATCGACGAGGCCAACTTGCGGAGTCACCTCACATCTCAGGACGACGGAGCCCCCAACTTTGGCCGGCGACAGCTGACGCACCGCGTTGGAGAGCACGTTATCCTCAACTTTACAATGAAACAAATATAACTGTATTGTTAGAAACATCCCTTATAACATCCCTAAAGGGTTCGTCTTATATTGAGGCTAATATTAAGCCTTAATGTTAAAAATGGAATGGCTATCCTTTAGAATAGTCTTAACATTATTGGAATAATATTAAGTTAATAATTAAGTAAATAAATATCATTAATAACAAAAAGAATATAAAGTTCACTATTATTAATATAAATTTTTAAATAGTCGCATGATTGAGACGTTGAAGTTCTACTCAATTATTGCATTTTAAAGTGAGCAAACAGAATGTAATGCAGTAGTACTAACATAAAACAACTAGTTTTCGATATAGACTTTGTGTTACGAATGATTTAAATTGAATTTAATATTTCTTTTTAATCGTTTTTATTTGAATTTTTATTTAATCGTATTCAAATATTATGCAGGTACATTGATTTTAAATCAGTTAATAATCATTAATAAATAATATCTGAAGATTTAGCAGAACATACTCGTATAGATTTTACGAATTTAAAAAAAGTACAAAATCTAAGCACCAATATACGCAATAATATTCATAAAGGCAATGTCAAAGACAAGTCAGGCACCATTAGATAGTTAACTTTATACTTAAATAAAGTAACGTAAAGTTGTAGATGCACTGGACATACGTTCTATCTCTACTTTTCTCTCATATTGTCTATATACGAGTACAACCTGTCGTTGTAAAGACACATCGTTACACTAACGACCCCTCAAGTTTGACCGACGGCTGCAGTACCATCGAGTGGGACAGGCAGTGCTCTAACCTCAACTGTGCCGCAAAACAAGAAGTTGTTCCAAATTTGACTATTCCTATCTAATTTCTCTTTTTCACTTTGTTCTAATATTTGACATTTGACATCTACTGACAAAGCCACTTACCCGATTTTGAAATCATCTTGATGAATCAAAATTTGGAACACAACGAAATAACTATGTTCGATGTTCATGAATATTAGTTTAGATACTTTCTAACTTTGTTCATAAATAATGGAGCGCTATGAAATTAGACTTGCTTGGATGGAAATAAATATGATTGAAAGAAATGTTTATTTAATAGATTTGCAAATTGATTATAAAATTTGAGAAGGCCAGAATTTTATTCGAGAGATTGTTCATTTTTATTATAAATCTAAAAAGAATTTTTTTTTTGTAAAAATTTGAAAAAACATTTCAACCACGAAAATATATTGCAATATTATGTTACGGCGACGATATAAAACTTAGGAAGATACTGTACTATTGGCAATTACGAAAATCTAAACCGACTTTCTAAAAACACATTAAGTAAAGCTCAGCGGAATCAACTAAACATCGTATCATCAAAGTGTCGAATATTTTCTTGTGAACTCATTTCAATAAGAATCAGCCTCTAGTCCACCCCATTTGTAGCCTCTCAATTCTGCCTTTGTACTGAACTCCATTGTAAGGCGAAAATATTAAAATATGGTAAGTGGAATCTTTAACTTTGAACGTAAGGCAACTGAGATGGTATTCTGTCAGACTTCGATACTCAGTTGATGGAATTCGTTAGCCCAGCTCGAGTGGAAATCGATCTTAGCCGATCTCCATACCTTTTGTTCGGCGTTCACATTTATGATTTTCGTCATTCTTACATCATGGCTTCACAAATACAAACAACAAAATCGAATTCATTCAAGAAGAAGCAAACCGACTTCACTAACATTAACCTTAAATGATAATTGTAAATAAATATGCTAAAATAGGTACTAAATGTGCAGTTTTATGAATTTGATATTTTTGTGTTCTTATGGTCTTTGTATGTTATGTTTTTTGAATATACATTATAGATTACAATGAGTATATAAACTAAACACATAACTTAATACGTTAAATGAGTCTACCCATTAAATAATAGTAAATTATTTGGTCCATATACGTACTTTACACGTAATCGATCATATTTGATAGTGTGATGTTGAACTGTTTTATAAATATATGTTTATACAGGCCCGCCTTGCAAGTGCTTGTAGGTGCAACCGCTAAGCAAGAGGTTCTGGGTTCATCCCCAGATCGAGCAAAGTATTAATATGGCTTTGTCTAATCTGAAATTCCAAATTGTACCACAAAGTCTGAATTTCTGCCCATTATATGGCCATGACCTCATCCCCTATAGCATGAGACGCTTAACATAATTGTTGAAAATGGAAGTATTCCTTTTTTTTTGCTAACCATTTCAGGGAAATACCTACATAAAGTGTTGTCTTTTTATGTATATATGTACATATATGCATATATATACGAGCAAATATATTATGATACAAAGGAAATATTACTTTTATTGAGAATAAATATATTTAAGACTAACCTGATATTGCTAAGTTGAAAACATTGTAATTAACTAATTGCAGTAGGTGCGTAGAAAAAAAAAAATTATGTTGTAATAAAATTATGATGAAACTCGTAATATAATAATCAATTGAAAAATTAATTATTTAAAGATTAGAGATACTAAAATTTTTGGTTAGGTTAACATATTTTTTCTCTGACGGATACTATCAATAACAGTTTGTATTGAAAATCTACCGAAGGACAAGGCAGATTTGATTTATTTTAAATTCTTATCACTGAACTAAAACGAAAAATCTATTACCTGTTCCTTCTTGCAAATAAATATGTCATGTTATTTTTCTGAACAAAACAAGTCTCAATAACAAGCACGGAGAAAAATTGATTTGTGAACTGTAAGTATAATTGGGTACAGCGTTGGAACGATAACAAAGGGAGAACCAAAAACTCGACGTTTTTTTATTTGATCAAATGTATGTCATAGCCCGAACATAATGGTAATGAGAGATCCCCGAACAACAGACTATGCGTAATAAACAGATGTACGCAAAGAGGGCAAAACAAATTACAACTTTGAGTCGAGTTGAACCAATTAACTTTCCGTTACACAGCGCGGGGAAATATGAAATAAAATGAAAAACAGCCAACGGGCCGCTTGAGTTTTTTTTACGCGGCGAAACTTTTAATTAAGGGATTAAAAATGACATTAGAGTGACTTCGGAAAAAGTTAAGTTTTTCCTCTTGTTCAGCAAACGGGCGCTGCGAAAATTCTTTGGCTGTTACATTATGATTACCTAAACACCGTGAACAGAGTTCTGCTGTGGATCTTGTTAAAACTTACTTAGTTTCCCCGGGGACTGTGTAAAGAGCGGAATTCGTCTTTACCAACTTTAATAATGCTCCCCCAAAGAAAACACCCTTGTAATGTTGCAGTTTTGGTTGCCGAAGTACAAGTTTACTTATTTATAGGATTATACACAAAACGTGCCTTTATACTCGTATGTTGTAGTCTTCGAGTCTGAAGGTAGAGATTTTGGCCACTCGTGGCTCTTTGCTAACTCTGTAAATAACCCGGCGTGATTATATAGTGATAAAACCTTTCCATCTCTTTATATAAATTGTTAAAAGACTTTGAATGTCAAGAACTTATTAAAGTGAATTTCAAAAAAGAAAATTTTATATTCGTTTCACAAAATGATAATACAATATAAATTATGTGCGTGATGAAAAGACGAATATTTCGATCCAATTACTTTTTCCACGGCGAAACTCGGAAAAGTTTTAATTAAAGATTAAATGACATTATGTCGGCCGTCTCGAAATACAGAAATATTATTAGGAAGTTTCTTTATCGAGAATACGTTTGTTCTTTTAATATAGTACACTACAATAAGTTGTATTAGATACAATATTAAACCAATGTATGTGAATAGGCTCACCGCCTGTTCCCCGAGATGAATACAGGCGTGGCGTTTATAACATTGTAATAAATGTATTCTATTTTTTTATTCGAGAAACAATTATGAATAATTAACAAAATTCATGAACATTGAAAGGCTAGCAGACGGATAGACAAAATTGATTTCCACTCGACCTGAGCTAACGAATTCCATCAACTGAGTATCGAAGTCTGACAGAATACCATCTTAGCTGCCTTACGTTCAAAGTTAATGATTCGACTTACAATATTTTAATATTCTCGCCTTACAATGGAGTTCAGTACAAAGGCAGAATAGAGAGGCAACAAATGGGGTGGACTAGAGACTGATTCTTATTGAAATGAGTTCACAAGAACATATTCGACACTTTGATAATACGATGCTTTGCTTAATGTGTTTTTGGAAAGTTATTTCTGTTTTTCGTAACTGCCAATAATGCAGTATGTTCCTAAATTTTATATCGTCGCCGTAATATAATATTGCAATATATATTTGTGATTAAAATGTTTTTCCAAGTTTTTAGAAAAAAAATACTTTTCAATGTATCATAAAAATTAACAATCCCTCAAATAAAATTATGGCCTTCTCAAATTTTACAATCAATTTGCAAATCTATTAAATAAACATTTCTTTCAATCATATTTATTTTTAAACAAGCAAGTCGAATTTCATAGCGCTCCATTATTTAAAAACAAAATTAGAAAGTAACTAATTGGGTTTCGACATCTAAATGTTCGCGAACACCGAACATAGTTATTTCGGTGTGTTCCAAATTGTGATTCATCAACGAATCAGAACAAAAAAAAAACGAGCGAACCAAACAAGTGTTCTCCTTATTCTTCGTTCCTAAGTCAATAACGAAGGGAGTTAGCAAACACAGCAATATCTCGCGCAATTATTGTTTGTATCTATTGTTCTCGCTCATTTTTATATCTTATTTCATAACAAGTTATATTGGGAACAATAGCTACCAAGTTTGTATCGCTTCTACCAAGTTTGAAGTTTATGTTCTTCTGTACATTTCGGTGCTAGGAATAAGTACTGCGGCCATTTTTCTGTTTGAGTATAATTTGCGCTGTGTGCTCGTAAATAGAACGGGCTGAGAGTTTTTGCTTCAACATAAACACAGGGCGTTTATAACGGGTTGAGCGTTGGCATACGTTTTCATTGTTAACTAAGGGCTTTGTGATTTCTCTTTAGGTATTTTTTATTACATCGGCACGCTATATCCCTTACGGGGTTAGCGGAGGGCATTGAATGCCGTATATATCCAACCTTACAAACCTGATATGCGTCTTCTATCAACGTTCTTTTTCTTAGTGTCGTCTATTTAATTTTAGTATATTTTATTATAATTACGTTTTTACAACTTTGAAGATCGGGATAATATTTATTTCAACATAAAAAAAAGTACAACATAAAATACATCTAAATAATGCGTTCAATCTAATTAGAATTTTTAAATGTATATAGACATGCAATATAGAAATATAATTGTTATATTGATTTTAGTCAAGAATTTTTTATGTGATGACCAAAAGAATTTTATTTTATTCAATGATATTATCATTGTAAATTGAATTTTAATAAGGAAATAAAAAGGCTTTCCTATTACTATTATTATTATATAGATGCGCACCTGGTTGTAACAATACAGGTCGTGAGAGGGTAACCCCAGCTCTGTTGGAAGCTCTACATCTTAGTACTGCGCTTCCTCCACCGCCGCCAGCGTCGACCAGCGACCGTCTCGCGCCCACCACTAACCGTCCATCTCGGAACACGTGCCTGTTAACAATATAAATGAACAATATAAAAATATTTAATGATTTTTCTAACCTGAAATTCCAAGTAGTAGTTTGAAGTCCAGATTAATTGTGCCCGGTGAATGGTATTAGAGTCGACCCCTATTCCATGAGACACAACATAGGAAGTGAAATGTAAGAGTACTACACTCCTTTGCCATTATCTTGACATAGAGGCGTGATATTCTGGTCAAATATATTAATAACAATAACTACTGCAAAAGTTAAGAGAAAATAGCAACTACAAATCTCAGACAACACTCCTTGTATACCTAATACACAGGTTCAGATCGTAAGACATTCGTAAACGCGAACAAGATTAAGTGCTACCGATCTCATTCGATCTCACTCCATATAAAGTTTAAGACAAATCGTGTCTCCAACATCGTTGTATAGCAAAAAGTTTAGAATTAAAAGTGAAACGAATATGCTATTCCTTTTTAATTATATTGGTAGCACTAAACAAATTTTATTAGAATTATTCAAGAGCGTAATAAACTTGTATTTTTCGTGTTATATTTATATGTACTAGTTATTCAGCAGTTTTCGAAAATCGACTGCAATTCATTTTAATTTTTAAGTTATAAAATTCATTTTAGTATACATACATATGTATGTATGTACGTATTAGAGTATAAAACTCAAA
>DWEE01003267.1:0-10658 GCA_018245755.1 Parelbella macleannani
GCACATTTGATTGTCGTCAAACTGTGACTTTTACAGAAATATTGGTAACTTCATTTTAAATAAAACAGAGTGCCTCGTTGTTGTAAAATTTCTCTACTCGTTTTATTCACATTGGAAAGAAAGTACATTGTTATGACTATGCATTTCTTCGCTATAAAAATTTAGTTATCGTTATTATACGTAGTTATTTAGTTTTA
Source organism: Parelbella macleannani (assembly GCA_018245755.1). Lineage (NCBI taxonomy): Eukaryota > Metazoa > Arthropoda > Insecta > Lepidoptera > Hesperiidae > Parelbella > Parelbella macleannani. The sequence continues at coordinate 198 of DWEE01003267.1, forward strand.
ATAATATTTATCCATAAGAATTGCTTAAGGACCAAACAGAACACTTTATATTTTAATTTAATCTTTAGATTTTACCATAAGAGAAACATTCGCCTGAAAGCGGCACTATTAGCGATGCTACTTGGACATGGTCAGCATCGCATTAATAATAATATCCTGTGACATCGCCACACGCGGCAATCTCAACAGAAGATATCCGTCTTTTGGGAACCAGACGGCTGATAAACTACATATCTACATATAAATATATATTATATGTATATTATTTACACCCAGACCCAAACAAATACATGTGCTCATCAGATAAATATTTATTCTGAGTGAGAACCGAACCCACGACCCCCAGCGAAACAGTCAGATTCACTAAGCACTACACCAGCGGGTCATATCAAATCTTTATATTATTTTATATTATGGAACATTAATTATATATTCGTTATAAATGTCTAAAGTCAGGGAGCTAATGATGAAAAGTTCAATTAAAAATATTTTTCCTGTTTAGTATTTTAACACGCGAGGTTCCGAGGTAGACAAAGAGTATGGAGTGCTAAATATCTCTACATGGGTAGAGATGTATGGACCATCTCTGTATGGACAGACCTGACACGATGCTTCTATTATACGAGTATATAACGCATAAAATTGCCTCAACCGTTTACTAGTCCAAAGACAAAATCACGTTTGACATTGACATGACATATCTTTTGCGACAAGATTTGCGAACGAAACAAATAACAAGTAGGTATTTAATATTTCATTAATGTAGCCTTGTTAACGTCAAGACACGAGACACGATAAACGGCTTATATCATTTAATATACGAGTACGAGTAACTAGTAAACAACAATGACTTTATTATCATGTCTAAAACCAATATAATAAACTACATTACAAACTTGCTTTCATTCCACAAATGGAGGCTTCATTATTTTTAAAAAGAAAATAAATTTTAAAATTATACATTAGTTCTTTTCATTCATAATCCATTCAGGACCAGGAAAAGCCCAATTTAAAAGGCATTATCATTCAACCAACGGTCTGGCGGAAAATTAAAAAAAAGTTAACATATAATCAACTGATATTGCTTTCCACGTTTAAATATAAATCTTTCACTGTACAAATAAAAATGTAAGAAGTGACACTAATAATTTCTGAATTAGAATATCTTAGAACAAAGCACGTAGAAAACATACCAGTCTCGTAAATATAATGATATGAAAAATAACTTATGTACCTATACGAAAAGCCGAAAAGCTAAGATACAAGGCGTGAATGAGAAGAATTTTTATATACCTACAGCCAAAAAGAAATCAATGCGCGTAACGCATTTCATAATATGAGGTAAGATGAGAGCAGTCGACGAAGCGGCACAAAATTGAATCCCAGCTCGGAAACCCCCTGTCGCTACACTCGCCAGATCCCAACTCCGCGGTTTACGTTCGCGCCGTTAAGGTAGCATCAGAGATAAACTGAATAAACGCGAAATGTGAAACGTTTTTTCCCTACAGACTCGCCTACCTGCTCTCTCACCTTAGTTGACGGCATCTGATTAATAAAAGTGATAACATTCAGGGCAAATAAAATGAGCCCTAAATGATGGTTGCAAATTATATCACAATTCTCATAATCGCTTTGTTGATGAAGTCATAATTGGCACATGCAAATGTAAAAAAACCATCGACGAAGCTAATTGGATTGGTTTTTTAAAAAAACCGGTAAAATTAAAAGTACAAGCGATCGTTTCGCATGCCCGTTTCTCCAAATGATTGCTTCATTTGTATCCAAAATTTAGTTCTTAAACTTGCTTCGGGTATGTGCCTGATAATAATTTACGTGGATCATTTATTACAACGGCTTTAATAAACATTTGCGGGGGCTTGTTCAATATTGTAATTCGTTGCATAAAATAATAATAAAACTTAATGTCTTAAAAGTAAATAATGTATGTGAGCGCGCGGCGTCTTTAGGCCGCGTTCATTGCAAATGCTAAATGCATTCAGTTCGTCGCCGTGATGGCGGTGTACATTCAGAGTGCCGTCAGATAAACATCAGGTATAGCATGTGCGAAGTCAGTGATGTTCATTAAATATGGATGCTCGAACTGTTTGGTTCGGTCGAGAAGAAAATTTCCACACGCGGCCATCTGATCCCTAAGTATGTCTGTAAAGATCTTGCGTTGAGTTAACCAGACCAGTATTAGGTACCTATTTGTATATATTATATTTAAATATACACTTGCATGAATCTTTTTTTTCAATTAGAGAGAATAAATATTTATGCTAATCACACAAATATTTGTTCTGAGTAGGAATCGAACTCACAAACCCTGACCTAGCGGTCACGTTTACTAACCAATGGTAGAATGGGCCCGTCAAATATATAAAAATATATGAATAAAGTCTACCATGACGACCTTTCTCACTCAGAGAGAAAACTCAAAACACATATATGTTTTAGATATACATATAAATTTCATATGGTGATTTACGCTTCGGCTACTTGTCTATTGCTTCCACCGTTATAGCCCGTTTACTGACCGTTTACAAATGTTATTACTTAATAAAAATTAATACAGTAGCCATAAATTAAATTCCGTGATTCAAATAAAACTCTATATGCTATTAAAACTCCGATAAAGAGCTTTTTTCCTTGACACAATTTCTAAGGTATAAACTCCACTTCAACACTATATAGGGAAATATAGACAATGGTCGCTAAAAGAAAAAATGCTGGGAACAGTAGTAAATGGACGTCATTGTTGTAAAATAGAATGGGTATCGCCTGCTTCTAACCATAAACGCTTTAAAAGAATCGCTTAGTAGAAGAGAAGGTATTCGTAAAATTGAGAACCAACGTCCATTAATGGATATGCACTTTATATATGCTGTTTTACCTAACTATTTCGTACAAAAGTTTGAACTTATTATATGGCGAATTGAATTCATTATTTGAATTCATTATTTCCCGAATACAAATATCAATATAGAAGTATTCATGTTTTTCTTCGCGATATCCTGAATAAATCGGCATTTCATGCAAATGAATCGAATCATCACCAGCAACTTTTATCACCAGCAACTATTTACTATTTATATCGCTTCGTTTGTTGGTTACCGGTCCCTTTTCAAAACAAGAACAGTCAATGTCATAGTCTGCCACGCCGGCCCGGTATGGATTGGCAGTGCGAAGTAGCACGTATTATAACTCGTATTAACGTATGCGTTATTGAAGAAACTGCATACCTACATAACGCTGTAAATTTTCCAAAAGGAAAAATCGCGCCATGAAATTCTTTGTACGAATATCTATAAATAAGTACGTACATACGTATAGAGCGGTGCCCAATTAGAGCAAAATTTAATTATTGAACCCGCATTCAGATGTCCATAGTCACTTTATATAAATTATGTCTCCGACGTAATAATTGGGGAACATGTGAAGCTTTTGAACCCAAAGCCTTTCGATTCAGAATTTCAAGCTTGGAATATCGATACCAACTGGGTTCCAGATTTCATTATTAACAATCAAAACTATACTTTTGACGAAGTACTATTGACATGACTACATGTTTTACATTTTAATAATAAATATATATAATATATGTACAATAATATATGTACAATATTGTACTATTTAATCACGATGGCAAGTACGAAGTGCCCGGGAAGTGTACAAGTGATTTATTCATTTATTATAAAAAATGGGTCAAGTCAATTTCGTTTAAATTAAAATTGCATACAAAAGTGGCAATTGCTTCATATTAAAGCTTTAATTAACAAAGAAATAAATGGAAAATGGAACCGTAAAACTTTTATTGACCGAAAAGAAATTTTAAATGATATATTATTATGATACACCCTGGGGCGTTGGCACTGTATCAATATCAGGGTACCGGGTAATGCCGTGATAAATAATGTAGATAAACTTCGCTTCTCGTAATGAATAAATATTATCATTAAAATGTTAAATGCAATAAATTAATAGTATCGGTTTTAAACTATCTTTAAACTGTTATTAACTTTTTAGTTGTCATTAAATCACGACTTTTTAATTACAGATAACATATGTTGAGTTCACTGGCCCAAAATATTCCGTTTTCGGCAAAACGTGTCAATAAACACGAAATAACTTAGTTAAAGACGAATATCACGAAGAAAATTTATATTCATTTAACAACAATGTCCGTAAATATAAACTTGAAACTGTTAATTGGTATTAATGATTTTTGAAACCAATTACTTCAACATAATGAACCCATTTGCATACCAATTTAGTCAAGACTTTCCACTAAGTTAATGGATAAAAAGTATACACTTATTTAGTATTAAAAAATCTTAGCAAATACATTTTCATGTTGTTAAGTAATATTATTTTATTCCATGGCCGATTACATGTAGATGAGTTACTTATAATTTTACTTAATATATATTACATAACTAGGTAATTTTGACTAAGCTATTAACGTGAAATCACGCGTGTAGTCCCCGAAGGGGTAGGCAGAGGAGTGTTGTATAGTCCCACGTTTCACCAGTTACATTTAAATCCCACAGAATAGGTGGTGAGCCAATTGCCATACACCGGGCACTATTATATTTAAAAAAGCTATTATATTTAAAAAAGTATATGAATAGTTAATATTTATATGACTACGATCAAAACAAAGAAATTCTTGTAAATTCTGGGGATGTTTTTAGCGAATTTACTGAAACCTAACAAACCTAGGAACGCTGCTAGAAGTGAGAATTAAAACGGCAGAGAGATAATAAATTAGTAAGGTTTAGTAAAATAGTCCAAGTTACGAAAACGCTAAGTGGTTATCGGCAAACTCCGAACTGAAATCGCATTTTACGAACTTAGATAGAAGACATTTCTTAAACGAGAGGAAATGTTATTAAAGCCGACATTATCTTTTATCTATGATCATAAACGAACATTAACAGACAAGTTTTTAGGACACGTCCCACTAAAGACAGCGCAATGCTAATGTATGAGAAATAGCCGACGTCATTAATATAATTGCAAAGTAAAGCAATCTCTCAATGATATTACATTAAGTTAATATTGAAATAAACAATATTCGAATATTACAAAATGTAGATACTGAAATATAACAGTGAACTAAAAAACCAGAAGTTTCTTTTTAAGGCAATAATTATTTAGGTGTCCAATTGCAATAAGATGGTGAGTAACGCTGGTAGTTATGATATCTAGTTCATATGCGACTGAAGAAGAGAAGTATTGTTAATGTATATATGTAGTTCATTGATAAGACTCACCATCATCCTAAGCACAGGTATTCTCTAACAAATATTAGAAATTTGCGTGCCTTAGGGAATATTTTGTAATATTCCTAGATTAAATCCTAAAATAGCACATAACATTGTTTAGAAAGGAACAGGCCCTAGCCAAGATTTAAGCCTCAGGCCTTCGTTCCACGTGTTTATCATATCTGCGGTACTTTATTAATTATAAATGTTATTAGACGCACAGAGATATATAAATATACACATATTTGCTTAAACCTTCTAATTCTACCTTTTAGCGTACTAAAAAGGCCTAAGAATTCTAAGTCTATTCACATATAAGTGGAAATTACGGTTACGACGGCAGGGAGCGACCACGAGACGGCAGTTCGGCTTGAACAGAGTACGCAGGGTTGCTAGTTATATTCTATTATAGTATTAAAAAGACCACGTCCTTAAATGGAGAACCGGTGATATGACGTCTAATTCTCTAAAACCATCGTGCATGTATGCAAAGGGTGATTGATGAATGTAGAAGAAACACGGGAGGTCAGTAAGGACGGATATACATATTTAGCATTTGTTGAACGCGACATAGCGTGATGATGATGATGAGAGCGCAGCCAGGACCAACTTGATGGCCAAGGCGCCACTCACCGGAGCTATCTGTACACTCAACGAACTACATAACAGAATCGACATTTTTTCATCACAGTTGAGTGAATTGGCAAAGGTTTTATTATATATAATATGTTACGCACCTGTTCATATTCACTAATTAGTTTTTGCTATTATTGTCACGTATTATTTTATTGTATCTACTGTATTGCTTACTTATAAGACCATGCTATCGCATTGGGTTCAACCTGTAATGGTAGCAATGACGTTTAATAAATAAATAAATAAATATTTTTTCAGGTATTTTTATTTTTAGCTAGACCTAACCGAGGTTTTTTAGGTATATTGATACATATGAAACGTTCAATAATAAAATGTTAATAGTATCTATAATATGAACTTTATGCATATGAATGGCCTATTTCTCTAGCGTCCAGGGTCCAATTTCCACTAAAGACAAAATTTGTGTGAGAAACAAAAGTTTTTAGTCTTCGTGCGAATTTTAAAAAGTATGTACACGAGTATATATAAGTACGAGCACATATACAATCTATGTACCTTATCAGCTGTCTAGTTACGAGCATTATAACGCAGACTCTACCTACCTGCTTTGGAATAACAGTCATAGTCGTGTGCGGAGGTGTCCCGCGGTATTATTATACTTCTCGTACTATGTAATTGAGTTTAGATGTACATCTTCAGATTAAATCTGTAACCAGCTTTTCCTTATCGTAATTGTAATACCGGAACTGACATCCTGTGTGTATTCGTATCAGGAAACGAGTGTGCTCTGCATAGTAATAAGATAAAATAAATAAGACCTTTGCTGAATTAAATAAATAACAACATTCATATATAAACACGCGACTGCGCTCATTGGCGGGGGCTTGTGTCGAGCACTGGACTGAGACAGGCTGACGGTAATGATGATAAATACTGTAGTGAGACTTTTTCTATGAATTGTGGGAAAACCCTCAAATCACATTCAAATGCGAATGCGAAACGGTTTGGTCAAGTTTGGAGAGCGGTCTGCGTTCGAACATGTGCAAAGATGACTCTCTGGTATAGGCTTTATATAGATGAACTAGCAAACATATACACCGATAACGAAGTTTCAACTCGTCTTCATTAGTAGGTTAGTCACAAACGCCCTGGAATGAAAGCTGCTTTGTTTCTGACTGTTTAAACATATTTGCAACATGGCAAGCGGTTATCTAAACTGACTCCCAGTTATTTGGTCTCGTTGACCCAACGTACATTAGATACAATCTGTTGAATAGTTTGATGGGTTGCTGACGGCCACATTTTGGGTAAACGCGAAATTGAAGGTAGACAGCTTCGTGTCTATCAGGGCTTATGCGTGTTCTCCACTTGCTGAACTAAACGTCGAGGTGTCACCAAAAACTATATAGCGTGCATATAAATAGCTTTTGCAAGCGGCAAACGATTATGATTCTTACAGACGTTGCAAGGTTAACCTCTTTTGGTAAAATTTGGTTGATAAACACATTACAATTTTATCCACTGATCCGGAACTTTCTGGCATTATATTATATTGTGTTTGAAAGTGACCACGCCCTGAAGTGAGCTATAATTGGAGCTTTTACTCATTGACATGAAGATAGCGAGAAAGTTAAGAATAACTGTGAACTTAATTAAAGTTAAGAATTATTGACGGCATCTATTATCCACTGTCGCAGAATCGATAGCCACTGGAGCGCGTATTGGCAAACGTAGTGTAGGACGCCCTTCAGCTAGCTTCAGCTGCGTGTGATGACGATTTACATATTATGTATACGCAATGTGGTTTGCAACGGCTGGATGCAAAGAGCCGAAGACCAAGGTCAGTGGCGTGCTATTGGAGAAGTCTATGTCCAGCAGTGGACGGGAACAGTTGGTGAGGATGATGATGGTTATGAATATTAACAAGTTAGATTTTACGCTATGTTTAATTAGAACTACGAATTGTATTATTGGACTTTTATTTTCATTTTATATTATCCATAAAGCAAGCAAAACACTTCATATTATAATATATTTACGGAAACTTATCACGGAATCCGGAAATAAACGTGTACAGTACATTCTTTTATATTTCTTTACAATTCACTTCGTACTCACTCGTATTTAGCAAACTTTGTAGGTGTATATTTGAATAGAATTTGTCAATACTTTGCACTTCAGGTTGTTTATCAACATTTCTTTAATCTATGAACATAAACAAGTCGAGGTGTAAGCTGGATTAAATACTTGTATTTGTCGAGGAACGTATTCAGCGAGGTAGAGACGTTCTGAAGACTACGGAAATACAAACAAACCTATTCCTCGTCTGGCGTGTGCGCTGTCGCTCGGCCGCTCTCCTACTCGTACCTACATTGTTATATTGTGCCCATTCCACCCGCCGTTTCGTAAAACGACTCAATATTTTATATGTCAAAGGGCACCATAATCTATAGGTTGGTTCTACCATAATATAATAGTTATATGTCACAGAATAATTTATAATTCATACAATAGTATAATAGTCATGGAATAAATATGATTTCAAACTTTCTGAACTTGTTTTTGAAAGTTAGTGTTCTTGAGATGTTACACTCTAGTTGCAAATGAGCGATGTGTACATATAACATTTACTTTTCCTATCTATCACCCGTTTTCCGTCACTACAGTATAACAGAACAAAATCCTAACCTATTTGTGTTCTAAGTCCTATTAACGTGTTATAAATATATGTATTAATATATCATCGAAATTATCGTCGTACATAATGTAACGATTATTAATTTGGTCCTGGACCCGTGGGCGGCAAACGCGTGGGGTACTTGTTAAATATTCATGGACTAAGCATATTAAATTGTATAGCCGCTGTTTTGGCCCAAGTGGCAAGCGGGAGAGTTCCAACATGTATCGCTTACAACGGTATATTTAGTGTTTTGTATAACATAATATAAACTTTTCTATAATTTGGGAGTATACTCAAGTCTTCCTGGACTACTTCAGAACGAAGCCCATTCCACATTTTTCACGTGCACATTAAAATGAAGCATGCGGAAGGAAACACAACAATGGACAAATTATGGGCAAATATCCCTCCGGGTAAGAACCATGTTCAGCAGTGGCCGGAGACAAGGTGATAATGATATCGATTAACCGAAGTTCGGGGAACTGTGACAAGATCAGCTGATATGGATGAAACAGCCATCGCTACTGAAATTGTTCTCTATTTCAGAGAATAGAGGTTACAGATACAATACAGATGTTCGAAGATGAAATCATTAAATGCATTGTGCGTCTACAACTTGTACTACGGAAAAGGTGCTGTCCGACCTTGGCCCATTTGCCAGGTGTTTACCTAAGTATCCCGGTATGAAGCGCGCCTATGAAGGATTTCGTGTGCCCACCCGGGGTAAATTTATTAGCGCAGAACAGGTCCAAAATAGGTCTCAAGGAGGCTCAAGAATGTTTTATCCAATTCAACCTCTTTATAATCGTTTGTAATAATATTTTCATTTAATCCTCTACGGTTCAAGTACCATTTACTTAGAAGGCGGTGTTAAAAAGGTAATGTTTTGTTTGAAGCAAGAAGGCACATTTTAATAATATTTATATCTGAGTATTTTTATGTAGCATAATATGATTATTGTAATGTAATTAAAGATAATTTATTTATAGTTATATGTAATCACTTACAATTCATATTTACTTTAATTTGTTATTCTGTTTAATATTTAATTTTACTTTTTAATTTTGATACATATTATGTGTCTATTTTATGTCAAACACTATTCACTTTAATTAATTCCTCTTACGAATTCATAATAAATGTAAACTATCAGGCCACTGACATAAATAAAAAAACAACAATATTTGTTCCATATATTAATCAACTATCCAAAAATCCATACACTAATCGACTAACCATATCTGATGTCTGAAACTATTGTACAAAAAAAAACATACATCAACATTGAGCCACGACACAGGAACACCGCATATTTCACTGATAACCATCTTCCAATAGACAGCACAACAACTACCCAATTGTAAACGAACATATAACATTTATAACTGAACGTAGATAACAATATCATTTAAATGGAACTAGAATGTTCTATAAGTCTTCCGCGAAATTAACAACAGTATTTAAGCCTGGAACGTACGTTGGAGATTCACCGGAAGTGTGCAGAATGTGGAGCAGAGAATCTACACTGCAAATTAAATGTTAACTTTGCTTACATCGTCTCTTGTACGCTTTATAATTAACAACTGAATAGCTGACGTGATCTTTCATGCATTCGACGTTATGTAATAATAATTAATTATTATTATACATTGACGCCTGGTTCCTAACAGGGCAGGCAAAAATATCCGAGTGTAACATTATGTCTATCTTAACTGACCTGACATGGTTCTTCTATATTAATTATGTAAATCGTTTTACTCATGAATTACTATAAAGAGACGACATATTATTATGTATACGCCAAATCCGTACAGTTCGTATCAGTCCTGTTCATATCTCGGGTAACTCACATCTCTGTCCTGTTTGTCATTATTAGCATGGTGATGAAAATTATATGTAAGTATGTACATATGTACC
>DWEE01003268.1:0-10658 GCA_018245755.1 Parelbella macleannani
TGCCGTAATGTATACAACATTCGAATATTAAATTAATTGATAAATAAAACCGCAGACACGCTGATATTTAGTGTAAGTTAATTTAAATTATACGCTCAAAGTGCATTTAATTATAATATGATTACGCTGTGCCATTAATTGCTTTATTCGAGATAGTTTACCCGCAGAGTGTGTACGAGCACCGTGTCTACATGCATTGTCTGATGACTATGCAGAAAAAATCCTACTCGAAAATAGACATTTAAGTTAGATTTCATGCATATTTTAAATGTACAATACAAAATTAAGATATTGTTAATATTTTACATAATAGCTTAACTTGGTAAGTTGTTATGGAGTTGCCTGGAACGTGCTGTCCGAGAATACTTAGTACCTGGTAATAAATCGTAGAATAATTATTTAAAGATGCAATAACTATACTCAATTATCACGTTAATGAAATAATGAAAAATTTAATAAGCTACATGAGTAAAAATAACGTAACATCACGTCTGTAATCCCCGTAGGGATAGGCAGAGGAGTGTAATACATTCCCACGTTTCACCAGCTACGTTTAAGTCTCATGGATTAGGTGGTGAGCATATTGCCGGGTACAATTATAGACTACGAGTTACTACTAGAAATTCTAAATTAGAAATATCTGATAGCACCCGACCCGGGATTTGAACCCAAAACCTCTCGATCGGAAGTCGCGCTTGCAACCACTCGACCAACGAGGCAGTGGAAACTACATGAGTGTTACAGGAACATTCATATTCTGTTACTATGACGGTAAACTGGTACGAAGCGTAGAATTGAATTCCAGGTGAGTTTCATTCTTAAAGGAATTTTGAGAGTACATTTTTTCTTTTTAAAAATTTTGTATGAATATATTACTAATTTATATTGGGCGCTAAAAAAAATTTACAATTACTTTTGAAACGTTTCTTTTTGTACGCTTTAAGTAGAGTTCGATGTTGCTACGTAGTGCAAACAAAACCCTCGAAGTGCTGCTTTGTTCGGAAACGGTATCGTAAACAAAACGTAGACTTAATTGAGATAATGTAAACAAAGACTTTCCATTGGCAACGGAACTGTGTGCTGCATTGGTTCGTATTTGTCTATTTATATAGGCTTAATTTCGCTGTCTATGTATTTAAAAGAGGAACAAACTATGCGGTTGTTTCGGAAAATTATTATTGTTTCCGTTTCCGGCTTTTATGTAATTGTGTTTTATTATGTCCATTAGCTACCGAAACCGGTGCGCCTGTATGAAGAGTGTGAAAGAAGGGAGTCAGGTCCTTAGATATAGAGATATTTGGCACTCTGTGCACCCTGCTTACCCCAGGACGAATCTGGTGTAACGATATAATGTCTACTAATAAGAGTAGCGAAACTTGTACAACTTCTGCAACGACATTGAATAGGACTGTAGGAATAAGATTGTTACATACTGTAGTTAGCATATTAAGTTTTAATTTGTAATAATTATTATATTGGTGACAGCAGCGTGTGATAGGGGCTGTTCGAGTTGCTAGTCGGACAACATATGTTAGTATGCGTGCAGTTAACAATAGTTAGTAACAATATAATAAACGCACTATTAATATGAATGGAATATGAATCGTTTTTTTTATTACAGAGTACTCAAAACGAAATTAATCACTACTCGATGTTGTCGTATTAGAAATCTTTTGCAAAGCCTGTTGTTGCAGTACATATTATTACGCACATCTATAGCAATATGCTATTAGTAATTGACTGAATTGTAGCACTTGTCTACACAAAACAATATTATAGCAAGCTAGTCCAGTTAAGCAACTGCACTACGACGCGCAGTCTCTTATTCCGAGCGTGAAAAGAGTATCAACTTGGGCTTAGCTCCATTGTTCAGACTTCGCTGTTTATTCGGAGTTCACTTAATTCTCTATATTTATAAAAATAACTCGAGTTGTTTTGCTTAAGACTTTTATATTATATTCGTTATGCTCTCAGTTCGAAATGTTATAGATGTAAAAAATATGGACATATTATATTGAATCTCATAATGGAATGTGTTTTATTAACAATTATAATTTTAACAAACCGTCTAAAAGTTAAATATTGGTTGCATTCGCTGGAGTATTGTATTTTATTATTGATTTAATAGTAAGTATGCCGCATAATTGTAAATTCGTTTCGTTTCGTTAAATTTCGTTCGTTTCGTTAAAAAGTTTGCTTACTGTTACGCATTGCAATAAACTAATAATAGTCCATTTGAAAGCCGCAACGTTCAATCCTGTACAAAATGTTTATTACCTGAAATAAGGTTTATTACCTTAAATGGAAGGGTCAAGTAGGGATCATGGTGAAATGGATGTGAAAGGGCAAAGTGGGGGTTCATAGTGGTCACACCTCGAACCGATAAAATACAAGCTGTAAATTAGCGATGTAGTAAATTATTTTGTTTGTTAGAGAATCAAATAAAATTTGTCAGTATTATTGAGGTATTTAAAATCTTCATTCATAAGCCCGAGTTGATTTTATATAAGTTTTTTAAACACTCTTTTGTGGACTCAATTTAAAAAATATATATAACTCGAACTTTTTTCAATGGTCTATCACTGTCAAAGCACTCTCCCTGCAAACGACATCTCTGTCAGTTTTAAGCCCTCATGAAATATCCGAATGACAAGATATAAATATGAAGATAACAATATATGAAGATAACAATCAGTATCGACTTCTTAACGTGGCTTTTGAGGCATAGAAACTACCACGAATTTGCCGTAAGCGGTTATTCTTTCAGAAGGTGAAGACTCCCAGTGTAGTTTGCCCTTTTTATATGCAACAGCGTTAAGTCTACGAGCGCTTTGCAACGTTTTCAAAATGTTAAAAAGTATCTCAGTAAGATAAAGTAGGTATCTCTATTTTTGTCCAGGTAAACCAAAAACTGAAAAAATCACTAGGTACCGAAAAGGTAAAATAATAAATTATGATCTTGTTAGCGATGTGATCGTTCATAGTAGACCGTAAGAAGTGTGACACGTTCTGTAGCCAAAGTAGTTACCTAGAATGTTCGCAGCGATTACCTACATCGTACGTACGTTTGAGTTCATTAGTCTGATATCATTCCGACGATCCGACTTTCAAACGGACTATTACAAGTTTTCTTATTAGAACTTCCTCTGTTACAACTTGACATCTCGGGCGGGGCAGTAATGTCGTGCTGCCGGGTGGTATATGATGTGACTGACTACATTTTGTATCATACCTTAGATTACATATCAGGGCTCTTTGGTTCAAAGAGTATTTTTGAATAAAGAATATATCACAAAATAACGATTCGAAATATTATTTATATAATCACGCCAGGTACCTTACAGCAATGTCAGAGAGCATCGAGAGCCAAATATCTCTATTGTTACAGACCCGACGTGTTTCTTCTATATACGCCGCTGTTTATACATTTTTTGAATGATTTATGTAATTTAGTATAGACATCTTTTCTTTTAAAATCTTTTAAAAACTCGTCAATTGAGAACAGATAGACGATGATTGGCGTAATGCAAAATTAATTTCTTAACAGCAATATCTCCTTTCATATTTTTTATATGAGCCCACAATGAATTCAGAGCCAGTGTATATCCGGACGGAGAATATATGAGCCGTTCGTCTACCCGGTGTCTGTGAGTTAATTGAAATCAAACACAGTTAGTATCCGGACTGTTTTAAAAATATCTGCGATTCCAACTGGATATTTCATTTGAAAATCGATCAGCAGATGAGCTAAGTGTGTGATTTAAGCACTACTAATTGTGTTTGTTTATGAATAACTTCTTTTACAATATTTTTAATGTTATGGAAATGGTTTAGGACATGTTGAGTGTTGTGTCTAAAAATATAAATATATTAAATTAAAATATACTAGAATACTATACTAAATATAGACACTTCTGATAAATATCAATATACATATAAGACTGAGAAGACTGTTTTGTGTGCGTCTTTATTAGGTATAGTATTCTTATGTTGAGAATACAATTTGGATTAATTTTTAACCACTCTTGAAATATTTTCATTACACATATGACCAGTTATTGACTATACAGGCCCTGTGCTGGACACCGAATTAAATAGGCGTCTGTCATAGTTTCAAATATACTGCTACCATACCCGTACAGCAATAAGTAGGTATCTACTTATTAATTTTTGTGTGTTTTCATTGCACCTACGATATAGAATCATATGGCTGTGGCCAACAGTTTAAAACGCTGTAAATTTTTATGTTGGTTTTATTTTGGATTTTTTTATCATCATTATCATCATCATAATCAGCCTATCTCAGTCCACTGCTGGACAAAGGCCTCCGCTAATGAGCGTCATCGCGCCCTGTCCTCGGCATGTCGCAACCAGCATCTGCCTCCATATTTTCGCAGATCGTCAACCCAACGGGTCGGAGGGATGACGATATATGTACAGGTACATAATATGCTCGTATTATAACCTAATGTTATGAATAATATCTGTTTTGTTCATACATTTTGTTCATAATATACTTCAATAGTGCATATATGTATATATTTTTCTGGCATTGTGTCGAATTGTACCATAATGTACATGTTTGCAACTTATAAAACGTAGGACAACAGTAGCGCTGAAGTATAAAGTTGTACAAGGGCGTTAAAAACTCGCAAACTCCATTGCAGTGTGCGGCCAGATAGACGATAAGTATGCTGAGTAGTTTCTCTCACTCAACGGTGTGTGCACAACTAGTACAATCTACATGCACTGCCATGTATCAAATGAATGCGGAGGGGAGTTCAGCGATCATATTAAATCGTTAAGTGTTTTGATAAACACAGACACAGGGGGTTTAGCGATGGCCGATGATGCGCTTCGGAGGGAATTTGGAAAATCATTGACGGTCGGGGAAGCACGCGCGATGATTTGATGCAGCAGGGGCGCGGCGCCCCGGACCGTTTGTTATCGGTTACAGGGTTGTTTTGTGTCACTCTTCGTTAATGGGTTAGGTTTCACAAAAATTCAATCAAATATTGTAATTTATTAATTCTTATTTACAATTCAAAGATGAAATGCATACCTAAATAGTAGATGATATTAGACACGAGTAATATTATATACTAAAACGTTGCAATGAAATTTTTTTAGGTAAATTAGACGGTTCATGGTAACATTTTCGACTGTCAATTGTATTTACCAATCTGCTATATTTCGCCAATTAAAAGCTAGAGATCTTAAAATGTGTGTTCGTATAGACAATACTATCATATGTAAGTAGTAAATTTTAAAATATCAGCGATACCTATATAATATCTGCAAAGTTTGCTTTAATGCAGCACAAACCAACGATGACTGTAAATTTTCAGCGGGGTTCTTATGAGGGTCTTTGTAATAACTTGAGTCGCTGTATTCATTGCTATGATTGTATTTGTCATTCCAATGCAAATTGAAGCAATCCAATTTAACCGAATATTTCTAAAATAGTGTCGCGACCGACGAGAGATGACATTTAATTAAATATGTGAATGCTGATAACAGATAAGTGGAACAAGGGAACGAGATATAAAAGCGTCGTTCTATAAACATACCGATATTCTAATGACAAATTCAAAGTGGCCGTCGAATAGGTAGCATGTCCCGAACGTATAGCGAATGTTCTCGAATTAGCCATCAGGATCGACGGCGACAAAGAGCTCCGGGCTTATCAGGCAGATTTAGATGAACTCAACCCTCGACGATACAAAATAATAGCCGGCTCGATAGCGTCATTGTTTGAGCATGAAATTAAAATTGAACGGGGTTCACACGTGCGCACCGTCGAGATAAGGGGTTGGTCCCGCGTCCGCGCAATCGATTCGCAACTCGCGATGTTTGTTCTACGCGTTGATTTACTTAAGGGGCTTGCTCTTTTCTCTATTTGATCACTAACAAAGAATACATACTCGTACTCGTATTCTGTTCTGTACGTTTATTAAACTACCACGCTGTTTGCTTACAATTGTTGTGATGCTTTCCGTATTATTGATGGATTGCAGTTTGTTTTTCTTATCAATTATTTGGAACCTGACATTCTAATCAATTTATTGGGCTTTAGGTGCGTGGTTTGGGTCGAATAACATTTCTCGCTTCAATACAGATTGAAACTCAGAATCAATTTTACTTTTATGTGTACATCAGACTTTGAACAATTTGAACGGTATGTTAGACGAAATTAGATAAATTACACTGCAGGAAACGTATCGAGCGAGCGCACTCGTTCGTCGTGTCTGTTCTAAATTAGATCTATTAGGGCATCCCGTTTCCCTGCGGCCAGCCGCCGACTCGATATCGTTTATTTAGTCATTATCAAAATATAGATTGTGTGGTCAATGCAATTTAATTTATCGAGATTGACGCGTACATCACTCCGCCGATTACCCGAGTCGGTTACCCGGTGGTTACATGAAGAGTTAGTTAATTTGTGATAGATGGAATCCTATCGGCCCGCTGTGTGCCCTGGCTGATGCTCGTTCGTTTATTTGAAGAAGTAACCGCTATGGTATAAGTGAAAAGCTAATATCGGTTATGTGGTGAATACAGAACCGACCACTCTATTTGCTTTAGGCATTAAATCTCGATCTCCGTATTTAATTATTGTTTTGCTTTGACAGCATCGTAAACATTGCGTAGTATTGTGTGTAGTACCATTTTGTGAATTGTTTGATTATTATTCCTAATGTTCGTAAGTTCTCCAAAAAAAAATGTATGTACTGTGTGCGCGCGCGTATGTGTGTGCGTGCGTGCTTCCGAGCGTGCGTGCGTGTGTGTGTGCGTATGTGCATGCGTGCGCGTGGCGAG
This sequence comes from Parelbella macleannani, assembly GCA_018245755.1. Lineage (NCBI taxonomy): Eukaryota > Metazoa > Arthropoda > Insecta > Lepidoptera > Hesperiidae > Parelbella > Parelbella macleannani. The sequence goes on from DWEE01003268.1 coordinate 6,820, forward strand.
ACGAAGGTGTTCCTCTTCTGATGATCCTAATGCACGTGCTGATGCTGTAACTGATGTGGTGCATCTTCTGTGTATGGAATGTTTTATTCTCCACGTAATTTTACCCATTGGTGGTCATAGTCAACCCTGATTCGATAGGCCTTGCGCAGAGTCATCTTCCTTCAAGCAAGAGGCATACCGAACCTGGCTCCCAGCAGGTGCTTGTAAGGATCCAGATATAGCCGACCTCAAGAAGAGCTATAATTCTGTCTCCAGGTCCACTAAGAGGAGGATAGCCGAGGCCAAGTTCAAGCATGTCGGCAGAATTGGTGAGAGATTAGCGAGCTATCCACCTGAGAGTCGATTTGGTCTCTCGCTAAGGCTGTTGAAGGAAACTTTTGTCGGTCGTCTTTACCAACGCTGCGAAAAACAGGTGACGTCTTGGCTCATACCGCAAAGGAGAAAGCAAATCTCTTTGATGCCATCTTCGCCTCAAACTCAACTCTTGATAATGGGGCAGCCATACCACCTACCATCCTGCAATGGGCAGGCTCCATGCGTGACATATGTTTCACTCGGAAGGATGTCAGGTGAGTCCTAATCTTCTTAGCCATCAAGAAGTTGAGTGGACCAGACAGTATCTCCGCAGTGGTATAAAGGAAGTGCGCTTCAGAATTGTCTTCCGTTCTAACGTGCCTCTCTACTGACGAAGGTAATGGAGCGTATTATTAGCACCCAGCTACTTAGGTATCTAGAAGATCTGCAACTGATTAATGACCCCCAATATGGGTTTAGGCAGCCTCATTGGGCTGGCTACCTACTAGTGTGCATCACGAACCGTCAGGCCCAAGTCATTGAGAGTAAAGGGAAAACCTTGGCTGTCAGCCTAATTATTGCAAAGGCCTTTGATCGGATGTAGCACAGAGCTCTTCTATCGAAGTTATCATCGTATAGAGTACCCAAGAGATTGTGCAAATGGGTAGTCAGTTTTCTGTCCGAACGATACATTAAGGTCGTTGTCGAAGCGTATGGTTCGGACATGCTACCCATTAATGCTGGGGTACCGCAGGGCTCAGTGCTCTCACCGACGCTATTCATTCTGCGCATCGACGATATGGGATCTTGGGAGTTGACATGTCGAGCGACGTTCAGTTCCGGAATCATTTGGAAGAAAAGGGAAAATTGGCGTCCAAAAAGCTCGGGGTATTAAATAAGGCAAAACAGTACTTCACTTCAAGCCAACGCTTTAAACTTTATAAAGCTCAAGTTAGGCCCCATATGGAGCACTGCTCACACCAAAGTACCAATTAACCCCCACTTGATTGCGTGCATTGACGTGCTGTTCGAATCGTCGACGGCCCCAAACTTACTCATCAACTGGACTCCTGCCAGTCCACAACAGTGCGTTTCAAACGCTCTTTTCTGGCGCGCACCTGAAACTGTGGAATCACCTTCCTTCTGAGGTGTTCAAAGTACGCTATGACATCGGGTTCTTCAACCGGAGCGTGAAAATATTCCTAGAAGGCAGGCAACAAATTGGTAGCCCTTGATGTTGCAAATGTCTATAGGCGACGATGACCACTTACCATGCCTTTTAATATAATAAAAATCTAACAAATCCAAATCACCGTGTTGCCTCCAACCATTCAAACATATGGAAGGGGTTTTATATTATCTTAATTCGCGTCTACCTGCCTTGTTCAAATTAAGAGATCGGCGCAAACAATGCCTCTGTTCAAGTAAATTGTAAATCTTTCTCTACGTACCTACTTACTCTATCATATCGTATTTAAACTTAAATATCGAGGAAAACTTTACTACGAGTACTTATTGAAAACCTAATTAATAACGAAGGAACCTTTACTTTGATCTCAAGACTTAATAGCAATTAGCGCAACATCACGCTTGTTATCCCCGAAGGGGTAGGCAGAGGAGTGTAGTACCCTTACTCGTTTCACCAGTTACGTTTAAGTCCCATGGAATAGGTGGCGAACCTATTGCCATACTACTAATAGCAATTAATGTATCTATATTAATGTTGCATATATTGTACATGGAATGGACGCATATTCCACGTACTGCTGGCATGGCTGGTTGGCAGCAAGACAAAGAACGATGTAATCGGATGTGGTTGTTGTCCGATCTTGAATAACAAAAGCCTATATGACAATAATAAATAATAGCTAGTAAATAGCAAAAAACTATTCGATATTAGCTGATATAATGTAGTAAAAGCATATCAAGTTCATAAGCATTGAGATATTTGGCAATCAGTGCACTCTGCCTACTGCTTAAGGCATCTGGCGTAATATACTAATAATAGTAGATGATAACAACTAGTTAAACAGTAAAAAGAAAAGATAGTATTAATTCTAATTTTACAAATTGTAACCAAAACTGCGCAATCCAGTGGGGTCTTACTAACAGTAAGGCGTATTTAGTAATAACGGAAGTCGATCAAAGTAACTGGTCGCGACGACAGCCTCGCATGCAAACCAGCCATAACCAGACAACGCCTAATATGAAAACTTGCCCATTAAGGTGGAATATTGGGAGAGCTAACGTTACTATGGTAACGCGGAACACGTAATTTTTTGCCCTTTATAAGTACCTACTTATATTATAATAAATGCTTTTGGCTCATTAATGTACAACTTTTTAAAATAAAAAGAGAGCAAAAGATGAAATAAAGAGAGAAAGTAGGTTACATATATTATAATGTGTATGTAGTTAGTGTGTGTAGACGCACGGCGGGTTAAGGTCATTATTATAATTATGACTGGTAGATGTTCTAATTGCCAGAACGTAACGGTTTTGTTCCACATTTTGATACAAACGACTAAGAATTGGAACACTCTGCTAGTGTCTATACTTTGGGACACATATAACCTATGAGTCTTCAAAGCAAGGATGAATTGGCTTTTCTTAGGCACGCACACTTCATCATAGAATGCATATTATGTGCTTTCCATCAGGCGAGATCACGGCCAAACGCCAGCCTATCATATGATAAAAAAGTCCGACAGTGAGTTCTGTATCATATATGTACATATATAACATGCAGAATTATAAATTTCAAGAAGTAGTTAAGAGACTTTTTATTATTATTGTTATGAAGAAGGCTATCCGTCTCCCGCCCGATTCACTGGGCTTAAGTAAAAAGTAAGTTAATTGACTTTTTGTAATAAAATTTCTTTTTAATCTCATTGCACTTGAACTTACTCCTCGAAATTTTATTTGTAAACAGCCTCCTTTACAGCTGTAAAACTTCGTTCAAGAACAAATAGCAACTTTTTTGCAAATATATTGGAAACTGTTAAAAATATTATAACTCCTGCTTCTCTCGTAGTTTAAATTATTTTCACAATAATAATAAATTATTATTATATATAAATTAGTACCTACCAATTATTTATTTGCAAAATGATCAGACGCCTCTTGCAACCGGCCAATGCATAAACACATGTATACCTATAGCGGGCGTTAAGCAATCGGCGCGCGGGTCGCAGCTGAGTCAGTATCCAAACACGATTAACTGAAAATAAATGTCGCATTGATCAATCGGCGCCACTAACTGCTAAATAGCGTGTCACTAATGACGATACGTTACAGTGCTACGAGTACCTGTAGTGGCGCGCTCTGCGGCGGCACGTCGCAGCGACACGAACAATGAGATGTTTTGCAGGGATTTCCATTTCTGTTCTTGTTCCATGAGTATTGTCATTGCAATGATTAAGTTCAGCGATTTACCACGAATTATATAAACTTCTAGAAGAAGCTGCCCGGCGTAACGTAATGTTTTTCAAAGTTTTTTATTGCCTGCAAGTTTAGCAATACTTATAAGTATTTGCAAGTTTTTT
>DWEE01003269.1:0-10657 GCA_018245755.1 Parelbella macleannani
ATCAATTCAGATGAACCTTTATCATTATACAATACAAACACTTTATTGTATACCATATAAAATACAAAGTAGTACAGAATAACAGAATTCTGTAAAAACAAAATGCGGTTTTATCGCTATACGAGTGAACTTCCAGGCAACCTTTACTGGACGGAGCATATTTATAAAAAGAAAAGAAAAGAAGAAAAGAAAAATTATTAACCCTTTTATCGCTCTCTTGTAGGACAGGGGTTTTCTCTCAGTATGAGAAGGGTTAAGACTAATGCGCTACGCGGGGCATGTGCAGGGTGGACAATATTCGGCTAACAAATCATTTACAATTCAATGTAATTTATAGATATAAAATTGTATTTATAGATATAAAATTGTATGTTAAATGGGGATAATTTCTTTTCTAAAAGAAGTCAAATCAAAATTAATTTATATTATCAACTTTTGGCAGGTCTTTTAATTCCACCGACAGTCATTGATAAAAACGCCTACGTTACCAAATCGTTGTGTGGGTTCCGTATAGGTACATTATTTAAGACGACAATGTATGGATAAAATTAATTGATTTTTTTATATTATTTAGATTCATCATCCGTTGGCTAGTCAGTTGGTGTTAATGACTGAGTGCTGTGCTGGTGGCTCTGGGTATGATTCTCGGCCAGATCTAATAATTTTATCATGAAAAATTGCTATTTGTGCGCGTTACCCACGCGCACTAAACTTATCCATACATGCATGTATTTAGAAATGTACATGATACGCAGTCGGATCACCGATCTGGTCGTTAAGCGCAGGCTTGTCTTAGTTTAGAATCGTTATTTGCACAAACACATGAAATATATACGTAAAGTTATTTGAAAGTCCGTTGAAGTTGCAGTAATTCGAAGCATTCGAGTAGGTACATGTGTTTATAAGCAGTAATGAAAACAGTAATAAAAATACTTCAGGGTTAAAAATCCCTCTTTATCGATTTCACCATTCACCGCACCTGCATTCAATCACAAAAGAGGATACAGGTGCATTGTTCTCAAGGACTGGAGACGGAATGTCGGCTTTCCGATAATAACACTCGCAAGTACTGAGGTAATAACAGCTCAATGTGGGTCACAGTGTCACTGATTTGTCATTGTTATTTGTGTGACACATGGTGTTGACAGTTATTGTTTTTTGTGTGACAAAATTTTGTTGTGGGAATTCAATTGGTGACATATTTATTTGAATATGTGATTAGTAATATTAAGAGTAGATGCTTTTAAATATGGAATGACAATAACGTTTTACATGGTTTTACAAACCTAAGGTTGACGATGGATGCGCGGGTTGACGTCAACCTACCACCAAATCTCAAATAACTCAAGGCACTGTTAAAAGATAATTACGTAATTGTAAGGTTATGATTAATTCATAGGGTTCTTGAAAAGTGCACGGCATTTAATAGGTGGAAAAAGAGAAATTTTTGAAAAATGTAATGACGACAAAAAATTAACAAGAACTATTCATCCGCGACTGTACGATCATTATAGCAAGTGCTATAGTAATTTCAAATTATTAACTTCATTTTTCTGCCTGTCACTGTCAGTTTCACCAGTCTGTACCTACCTGGTATAAAACTTTCGTAATTTCTTAAAAAAAAATTACGAACACACGCCTATAAAGTTTTATTATGGTAAATACGGAGATAAATGCACTATTAGATGAAAAAATACACATAAAGCGTAATTAGACGAATATGGGAGAACGCGGTTTTGATTTCTGCTGTCCGTACAAGGTATCTTGATTTGTGTCTATAATGGTGACCACAAATTGACGTCTCAAAGACAGGTCAGTCCATATAATAAAACATAATCTATTTGTAGCAGAGTCGTATTCTATACGTTACAGATATGTTTAAATAAAGAAACAAATGATAAAGGATGAAGAAAAACAAAATGAATAGGTATTCTTAAATTTCATTTGTCTGTTCTCATGTCTGTTGTTCGTAAGTTACCATAATATTTGACAGGTTTTGTTGAAAAATGGCGTGCGTTTACTTTTTACTGCCTTATAACATAACGAAAAGTCTATGTAACTACATAATATTTGTGCAAAACCGAAAATCCAAATCTGATACAGTAAAATCATACTAGTTCTCATTAATTTGCTATATTATAGTAATTAAAGAAAACCAATTAAATAAATTTAACTCTGTAAATTGCCTCATTTTTGTTTTCAAAATAGCCATTAACCGGGCTGTCAGTAATTAATTAATATTATAATACATACATTCAACCATAATGACAGTTATAAATATGTATAATTATAATATAACGTATAATTGCAGTTTTTATAATCACATAAGTAATGACGTGTTAACAGTAGGTATTGCCAGGTAGATAATTAGTTATATAACTTGTTTATTAACTACATCAATTTCAGGATAAAAAAAAATAAAAATAGTTAATACAATGCCAGAGATAAATAAATATTTTAATACAAATGTTATTTTGAGATAATTCTTGTGTTTTTCGTAAACGATGTTATAGGTAATTTTTGAAAGACATTCTGATAGACCTCTCAGGGTTACTTGAGTGACTTGTTACCTATGTGTATAGCACTAATAAGGTAAGTAGAGAACAGTACTAGATATAACAATCGCAAAATTAGGTATTAGCTCATAACCTTGGGGCTAACCGATTTAATGGTTTACATGGGTCCTTTAAAAAGTATTTACGTTGGGATATTTTATCAACACAGAGCGAATCATCAGCCCATTACAATTTTTTTTACCAAATTAAACATGTCTACAGAAACGTCGACGATGGAAACATTATTTTAACACGAACTTGAAAGTACCATGAACATGATTACATTGAAGCTATTTAATTATATTTTTAATATCCATTAACGTTTTACATATAGCCTTCAACCTTGGAATTAATGGAATGTCCCTTTAATCAATGTTATTATGGCGATGTGATTATGTGTACAAGGGTTATAAGTCAATGCATTTATCGCGGGCGAGTAAAGAATTTTAACGCTTGTCGATAGTATAAAACACATTAAAATTTAATTGTGACTACATAATAAAAATTTAATATCACGCCTGTAATCCCCAGAGAGGAAGGTAGACAGTATACATGCCCGCGTTTCACCAGCGACATTTGCGTGCCACAATGGAATAGGTTGTAAGCTTATTGTGATAAACCGGGCACAAATTCAGGCTCTTGCCACTACTAATAATATTATGACTACGCTTTTAAATAAGCAGCCCTTTGGTTTAGAATTTAGCTTCGCATTCAGGGTTCTGATTTTAAAATCCTGTCGTTAATCTTTTTCTTTACATAGCTATGTGCATTTTTGTGATTATAATATCATTTTCTGTAAAATAAACTAAATCATTGTGAAGAAACCTATATACGTTAGAGTTCTCTATAATATACTGTGCATGAAAACTGACAAGCCTTATTCGACCAGTGCTGTAGGACATAGCCTCAACCTTTTCATTTTAAAAAGAGATGGAGATGATGTGCTTTAATCCGGCGTTTTTTTATGTTGAAACACGCAGCAAACTAGCAGGCAACAATTACAAAAGACCTTTGGCACCCATAAACATCTGCAACTAACCTTGAAAAGGATTCTGTAATAATTGGACTATTCTACTCTGTTATTTCACATATGTAACTAAGATAACACATATAAGACTATTAGGAAGTACTAATAAATTCTATATGTATATGTATTAATATAGCAAGCGTAAATTAGTGTAAGTGTGAGTCTTACTTATGGAACAGGCGAGTTGGCAGATGGCCGTATCTAGTCTACATGTTCCTTTGGCAGCCACATCATTGATATTGAAAGACGATTTGATTTAGTTGTAACGTCTGGTTGAGGTCCAGGTAAGTGGTAAACTTGTTTTACCACGCACCATTTCTGTCAATCAGAGCTATGATTAAGTGTTACATGCCCATAATGATCATGATCCTTCTGACTCTGAGCCGAAAAGTCTTTACGATGCAATGAGCAACTGACTTATGTCTATTCATTCATGTCCTTTATATTAAATTACTAACACTTGTCATACTGACATTTTTTGCTACACAGATAAAAAACGCAGTAAGCAAACATATTTTACAGTAGAAACAATTTGTTACCCTATTATAATATCCTCGCTCGGTTCTCCGGCGATGACACAGGTGCCTTGTGGACGTGAGAAAAATATTAATGTTTATGTCTGAACAGTTTCCATTGCGGTTGCTTTTTATTTATCTGTAATTGATCGTTATTGGCTTTCTATATTTATGGTCATGTAGCTATAGCCGTCTATTGTACAGTCAGTTGACTCTTGGTGTACAAATCGTATAAATACTTACACCATTTTTGGTAACCCGCTGAAGTGTATGCAGGTCATTGTGATTCTATTATATTCAAGAGTTATTAATCGGACCAGTGTACATATAAGGTATTTTGTTAGAAGAAATCACCAATATTCCTTTTTATACTATCTATTTACTGATTGCCTTTTTATACTATCTATTTACTGATTGTGCATTGAATAGATTACTTAAAAGAATACTATATATGTATATATAATTAGACGCAAAGCATAAGGTGCTATACATAATTAGACGTAAGACGTTAGGTGCATATTTTCAATGTGACTTTTTATTTGTATGCTTTAGTCGTGTTTGATCGCGGCCATAAAATTGAACTGATCATCATTCCGCGGATACCCGTCCGGATATTACTGCTTACGGCCGCAACACTGTAATCAGACGCGGCCGTACCCTCGGATAGCTCTGAATGAGCTAATACAATTTACTTTTTGCGCCCTCCCTTATGAGACATAATTGAGCTGATTAAGACCCTTTAACGCGCGCGAATATCGTCACGTACGTCATTCGCGTTATGTTGGATTTCATCGTCATTTCAGCTTTTTACACCATTATCATCTATGGCTTTATTTCCAACGCTTACGGGGAACACAAACGGCGTGCCGATCTCCTTCTGTCTGTCACACATCGCCGAACGCCTTTTTGTCATCATTACCAGTACTTCCATTTCAAGGATGGTAATGACGGTGATTTTGTAGGGAATGAATGTCGTATAGTTTTGGCACACGTCTGATGTTTATTTGTATTTTTTATTTTCCAAAAACAATATACTGTTCTGTCCATAATAAGCTAAAGAATGTGTATAGAATAGGTGCAAAATGTTGATCGTTACCTGTATTCTGGCTTCAGTGAGACCGATTTTCATCGCGAGCTCCTCTCTGTAACAATTACAATAACCTTAGAAACTTGACTTTCTTATATTGTTATATTTATATATTTCTTATAAGAAGTAGGTTTCAAGTCACATTTACCTTGTAAATACATCAGGATAATGCGTCCTCCCAAAAGCTTTCTCCAATTCATCGAGCTGGTAGCTTGTGAACGTGGTCCGATAGCGTCTCTGCTTCCGACGCGGGATATCTTCATCATCTACTCCGCTGCCAGACCCCGGTCGCTCAGGGTCATGATGCGGCAGGTCAGGGGTGGTGGAGGAACCAGGATCAGATACGCCCATCTTGATAATTGTAAATTTGTAATGTAATCTGTAACAACAATCATTAAAGTACATATTGTGGTATGGTCGAGAGCGGATATAGCGAAATTTTTAAATTATATTCCAAAGTAAATTATATGTAAGGTATTCTATTCTAACATATTGAATGCATAAGCCTTATTAGCTGATGTCAAAACGTTGAATCATAGTATTGGCAAGGTAGAGTGACATAGTTTTAACAATATTATTGTTCTAATTCTACAAATCACGCTTGCCTTACAATTGTAGTTCGTAAATTCATTCTTCCGACCTATATCTAAGGCCAAATAATCTAATCAATCACATTGCTCCTAATTTTTTCGACTATAGTGACATCCCCTAAGTTTATTGACTATAATCACATCATTCGTAACTTCATCAGTAATGGTCACAGTATCAAAAATAGGGCTAAACAATTAAAACGATTAATTATATTATAATGTGTCCGTCTGCGTGTCAATCAGCAAATGATCAGCGTGCCCTTCTAATTTTGAGAGACGACCCATATTCAACAGTGAAACGACAAAGGGGTCGATGACGATGATTGTGATGTGAGATAAAAATATGGTATGTGCTGTACGCAGTCGTTTGTGATATTACTAATAAAAATAATTTTATCGGGTCCGAGCGGCAATCAAATGTCAGGCACAATTAAACATTATATCGGGCTTCCATCTAAATTGCAGTATGCCCGTCCGCTTTCTTTCATTCCGTTCCATGTTTCCAACGGCACAGGATATAACGTTGTCCATTACAATGTGCACCTATGTATGTTACCACGAATGATAACAAAAAACAATACAAGAAACATCGGATGCCATTTTTTTATAATATAAGTTTTGCAAACCAATTACGTATGGCGTTTGTAATTCTGGCTCATATGAAAAATGCTTTATAACGATTTTTATTCTGTCTGTTGTTAGAGAGTCGGGTTTTATTTAAAGAGAAATATTGAAATTAGTCACACCATAATACTTTTAAACACACCATAATTAATGAAGTAAAAATTATTATTCAGAGATATTTGATAAAACTGATCTATGCATATGGATCTAAAGCTTATCCCAAACATTCTTATACTTGTATTATATAGAAAACATAAAATAAAAACTTATGAAGTATTTGAATGTTTTAATTCTTTAATTTCTGTGTCCCTATTATCGTGATCAATCATGGGGAACATTAAAAAACGTACAATCGGTTAAGCACCAATTATGTTTGTTTGTATAATTAAACTATGCTCATTATTAAAAGAAACATGAACAAAAAACATTAGCAATAATTCAGTAACTATTTAGCTTTGACTGTTCTAAAATTAACTACCATTTTAAATGTCACGAAAAAAAAATACGGACTACAAGCGGTTCTTACATACAGTTCAAAGTTAAAACAGTGCGTTATACAATTACTTAGGTAAAATACTTTGGTATTTTTGGAATTAGTCCAGTTCTAACACCAAAAATAGCAGCGCTATAAATAAATATTTTAATGTGAGATAAAGCATTAAATGAGTAGGCGGTTAATAAAATGAATAATTTCGCATGAACGAGTCAGACACGCACGGTTGATCGTTACGCGTCTGCGGTTTACGCAGATACTAAAGTTTTTACTGATTAGCTAAAGAAATTACACATTAGCGACCGTTGCGTAAATAGACGCGCGTTGAGGGCCCGGGTGACCGAGTGTGATGTGATCACCGCTCGAGTCATACTCTGATAACTTTGACTGCCATATTACTTTATTTTTATTGAAAGAAACTGTCGCAGAGAATTACATAAAACGCATAGGTTTAATATGAATTCTAATAGATTGCAAATAAGGTACTTTAAGACAAAAAATTATAAAAAAATACTTTGGATCAAAAATATGTAATTTGATTATATTAAATTAAAGAAGATTGTTAAAACTATTGCTAGTTGAACGCGACAAATTAATCGCGCGATCGCGTTGCTAAGGTTAAACGTTGTAGGAACTCAAGTGGAATAGCTTGAATATTTGCTATTACAATATTAATTTACGCAAAATATGGTATTTATAAGCTAACAACGAGCAAAAAAGCACACAAAGGAATTTCCTCTTTAATTAAAACAACTGGTAATTAGTGCATTTGGTCCAAAGACAGTTAGTGCGCTAATTATTGAACTGAGACAGAGAACCAATTATCCGACAGTTAATTGCATTGAAGTGCTAATTTAACGGTGAATTTATTCGATTAGCAGGCACCGATCTACAGTCAAAGAAATAGCTTTGTCTGTGTGTGGTCGAGTTGAAGACAATAATAATAATAAGAAGAAGACAATATTGTGTAAGTTATATCCATATGAAGTGGAGTAATTAAATATATAAATTTATGTAGATATTGTATTAAAATCCTAAGAATAAAAAATACAGAATCGAATTTTTAAATTTTGAAGTTGAGCAAAATATGATTATTATTTCATAATTAACTGCGAAGTTTTTTGATAATGATGACATCATATTGTACTAATACATTCATAGTAATAAAATTAAATCATAAAAATTTCTTTCCTCAACATTTGACACCGGAAAACTAGTTTTCCATGGAACTATAACACGATCATACAACTCATAAAATACTAATAGCTATCGATATCTTATCAAAGGATATTGGTAATAATAGTTCTTCCGGTAACACAATGACTGTGTCTGTTACACGAAACACTTGCACGTGATCATATTACTTATCTTTCATATCGTAACATGCCTCAACTATTGATTAATTATTTTTACTTAATCATATGAATAATTTCAATGCTTGTATGAAGAGACTGATGAATGTTGAAGAAGCAAGTCAGGTCTGAATTGATACATAAATTTGGCGCTCACTGCCCATTAAGGCGAACTGGCGAGATGATATAATAATAAGAATAACAAACTTCGATAAAGACTGTATTTCTATTCGTTGATACCATCTACCTGCTAGACGTACATCTGGATATAGGTACATAGATTTCTTTCCGTAATTTCGAGAACCCCGAAGCGTATCAACTACGGTTTTTCTCTACGAACAAATATAGATATAATAAGGTCGTTAGCATAATAAGGTCTTTAGCCAATACTAAAAGTATGTGTACATGGACATGGCTTAATGAAAAGACATAACATGAACAGACTCTATCAAGTATTTAATATAGATACTCTATGAAGTACGATGGCACTTTCCAGAAACTTCCATGGAAGCATTTCAAACCCTAATTTATTACCAAGGTATTAAAATCTGAGTCAGAGATTATCTATGGAAACAAAAAATGACACGAAGTATAAATCGAAATTTCTATAACTGTGTGGTTTCATAAGAAGCTTGCAGTACAAACTCTGGCTGTTAAAGAATACGCAAATCCTTATCAGTCTGGCACAATATATTAAAGTTCTTGCACTTGTCTACTACCATGAAATTGAAAGGCAACTTTAAGACTGTAGGAATTTAGAATTAAATCCTGTTGTCCTAGCTACTTTACTGAAGATAGAAAAAGACATCCAGGCGCTATAAACAAAACAGAAACATCCGTGATTACTATTATATAAGACCCTATTAGTAGCTGGATATACATAGATTACACTGAACATTAAAATTGTGGCCTGCGAGTAAGCGCGCATAAAGCATGAACAATCACCTTTTAAACGGATAATGGAAATGGTTATTTCAGGATAATATAATTGTAAATCTTGGTTTGTAGCTATGCGTTGAAGACAGGCCGGTAGAGATAGTAATGCCTGTTAGCCGTGCGGAACGGCCAGCTGCCCAGCACATCTGCTCCATCGCCACTCGGCACTTGCTAACATTTTCAAACTAAACAACACTAAACAGTCATGGCAATTTATTTAATTCGTCGTAGGTGTTGGAGACATTACTTAATGTGTGTGGTTTTTTGTTGTTTATCTGCTTTTTATTTTGTCCGTGGATGTACGTATTGTTAATTGAATTGACGAGCCTTAAGTGCTTTTGGGAATATTTCGTTCGCACGGTTTATAATTTTAAACGTTTGTATCAATTTTAGGGAGGTGTACACTACAGACTTTATGTCAACTGTTTGTAAGCCACAGATAGTCGATAGTCGTAAATAAAAATAATGCAATATGTAATGTAAAAATGATACCTACATATGGTACCAAATTCATTATGATGCTTTTAAATGCTGAATGTTATGGAAAATCTAACAGTAACTTAATTTCAAGGCACTGACGAGTTAATATCCTGGTACATTGGAAGAGTTCCTTGAAAATTCTAGTGCTTCTCTAATGTGCTCTAGACCACCATCAAAGTTTTAATGACTAAAAATCCTACATGTCTGAACTATTGAGAAGGAGTTCTTCCTCTCGTCACCCTTGGGGATGTGAGTTTCCACTTATATTTAAGATAACCCTCCGTCTTCAAAATAAATAAACATTCAGTTTATGTGCTTTTTTTCTATATTAGGACCGAAAGAGTTATCATAATAGATACTGTTTCTATTTCCAGGTAAGCTCAGACTACTGGCGGGGGCAGACATTCCTATATCGGACACAGAGTACTTACTTCAGAGCCTTTTCTAATATTTTCTGTTGATGGTAGGACCTATCCGAGATATACAATGGAGAATATACAATAGTGAAGTATACAGGCCGAATACACGACTTTGAGTAACATAATAATAATTTGTTAGAAACGGTCCAAATATATATATTTTTACTATATTATATTCATTTAACAAGTAAAAGTCAATAACACAAACGGTCAAATAATTGCCAATATTTTGAAATGAGTAAACAGTGTCGCACTACGGCTGGGGTTGCCATTAAAAACGTCACGCGTGGCTGGCCAGACGTGTACCTTTGACGCTATACAAAATCGTCACGGATAAGACTTGTTTCAATTTGTTTAATTTGAAAAAAAATCGCCATTTTACGCAAAGAGAAATCTACTGCATAGATAAAAAACAATATTGACATCGTCAGTGTAAGGTAGGAAGAAAAAATTGATTAAATTAAATAAAGCAATCAACGAGTCGCTTTTCACGGTCGAATAGTCTCGTTCGATATTCGAATATTAACCATTGATGGAATTCTTCGAGCGGGTAATCGGCGCATTGGCAGTTTTTACAAT
>DWEE01003270.1:0-10656 GCA_018245755.1 Parelbella macleannani
GACCGCGACTTGGCAAACGTAGCGTAGAACGCCCTCCAGCCAGGTGGAGTGACGGTATGCGCAAAATCTTTTACTCCTAGTGTATTATTGATAATTCTAAACAGTGCTTTCAGTCTACATGAGATCTTAACAATTAATGAATGTAAGATGTTTGCGATTAATTTTTGACAATTTTAACTTACATAATTAAACATTTGATTGATATTTTGGCACTTATTGCACATTAGACTTATTTAAATTAATTGGAAAAGTAAAATGTCTAGCCATTCTAGCAGTACAATGAGGTCGTGGTTGAAGATCAGGGTGGATCATGACGACGTCACTGATATACAACGTGTGTATGTTTTCTACGGTGGGGAAAACGAATGACCATGACTATCCTGGTCTCTTCCCAAGACACTTTCAGCTCCGTACGTGTACTAAGGACTTTTCCGACGTAATAACAATAGTATCCAACGTATCCACTCTAAGCTTGCCATTTGACTTTCGTCCCATTTCGCTGGATATTTTAAATTAAAACTTTTTGCACATTTGTGGGCAAGTTTCGGAATTAGTACTGTCGTTAGCCCATAATGCATTTTACAGCAATTAATAATGCAATTATTCACTTAAACGCCCCTCATCTTCCAAGGAGAACACTTGAAGGTTCGTGAATTTAGCATAAAAAGTTCTCGATGGTCTATCGTCGCTCGTCGCTCGTCGTGCCATCTTTAAATTTCTTGAGTCTACTTTCTAGAGTAGATGTTTTGATGTTGTACTTCAATGCAGCTTTTTTGTATGACAACCGTCCTTGTACTACATCATCAATTACTAAACTCATGGACTCCTCATCTACTTCATGAGTTCGTATAGCCTTTTTATACGTTCACACCATGGTTCGGTAAACAAGTATTTATGAAAAGCTTTATTTTCGTATTAAAAAATTGTAAAATAAAATCAAGAAACGTTAAGATTTAAAGAAGGCAAAATATGACATATGAAAACTGAGGTGAATATGAGGATTCCAGTCGATAGAAACAAAAATGATCCTAATTACAGTATACGTAAAAATTTCAAATGTTTGATTATTTGATTTCATAAAAATTCTAATTTGCTGTATTGGCGGTAAATACTATTAGTGGGGAGCACTCGTACGCTTATGAATGTGCCCCGTGTAGTACTGTCCCAATGGTTCCCACAGTCCAAGGTAGATTATTTTTGAGAGCAAAAAAAAGAGTAACAGGATGAAACCCATTGGAAAAAGAAGAAAATATAACAAATATAAAAGGAAAAATAATTTACGGGCGATCTGAGGTCAGGAAGGGGGTGGGGGAAAGCTTTTAAGGGTAAAAAATGGTTTATCGCAATTTCCGGCAAAACCACAAGTCTTATTAAAAAAACTTTAATAGCAAAGTTGTAGGTAATAAAAAGATCAACACCTTTGTTTTTAAATTTTTGACATAAGCTCAAAATTTATGCAAAAAATTCAGATAACCGAGTTTATGATATTTTATTTTTAACTTTTACATATAAAAATTTTTATTTCACGAAATTTGGTGAAAACTTATCGTTTTATGTCCCAAACACAGTATTTTTTTTTTACTGAAAAGTTTAATTTTTCCCCTTGTTTTAATTTAATTGCGAAAAAGCACCCTAATTTTCAATCAAAAATTCTCACGTCACTGCTTTTTTAAAAAACTCGGTTTTTTGTTCGTTGAAATCTCTACTTTCTGATGGTATAAAAAATATACATTACTATAATAAATTTACGCAAAAAAAATACCGAAAAAACTCTAATTAGAATAATATATTACACTTGTTAGGCATTTCAATCTAAAAAATGTATGCTTGAAATCGTACTATAGGTTTTAAATACTTTGTACTGATTACTTTATTCATTATATTATTTTTGAATACATTAATTTTGTTATTTTTATATAAGATAAGTTATTTAACTTATCTTCAATTCTAATCACTCATCGATTAGTTTTTTTGTCTTCGATGGAATTTCTTCATCGTTAGATTCGACAAACCTTCCCGATTCTATTGATCTTCGAAATCTTCAAGACCATCATCGTCTTCGTCTCCAATATTTTTTTTCAGTCTGTATTGATACTTCATCTAGAATCTCATCTGAATTATTAATTTCTTCTTAGGTTGTTTCGATAAATTTCGGTAAAACTTTACTTACCGTGCGCAGGTACACTATGTATACACTATATCTTGTCAATTGTCACAACACAGCGCGACTGGCGCAAAGTATCGTTTTACAACATGGCCGCCGGTATGTCTATGCACATAAGCAAAGGCGTGTTTGTGTGCAGTTTAGTATTTCTATGATACGTACCGCACGAAGGTGCCCCGCGTACGAAGGGTAACCACTTTCCCCTATGTATAATATATGGAAAATAACAAAACGTTTAATAGTAAAATTTAAATAATTCCCAAATTTCTTCAAAAACTTTGAAAACGATAACCATTGACACAAATTTAGAGTCCGTGTCAATTTATTATATTGGCAATTAAAAAGTTATAAATATTTGAGATTTTTACTAACAAAATATTAATAGATATTATATAAGACATAATTAATTTGCGTAAGTATTAAAGGAAATTATGAATTACATAATAAAAATGCAATCAAACAAGCATTACATGTATCTTGCTGCGGAATAAATATCAGTGCGGGCGAGAGAAAGTTAGCTTTCTCAATGTCTCGGCTCCAAGACAGATCGAGCGCGCCGCGGGGCAGTTAAACACAAAAAGTTCAGCTTTATAAACCACATCAGCTATCGAGCGCAGTAAAATCTTATTCTCTATGAAATTAATCACGCAAATCCTTTCATCTTTTACTGTAATGTTATTTATTATTATACCATCACGCCAGGTCCCTTGCGGTAAAGACAGAACACCGAATGTTAATACCCCTTTTTTTCTAGACAGGTAGTCCTTCTTCCACAACTACATGTAAAATCATAATATATACGAATGATACAAGCATACGATATGTGCCCATTTTTGGTTTTACACGTCATCTCTATCTAACGTTGAGTTACATTCGATATGTTAACATTGTGTGTAACGGGTTCCGGGAACTATTCCTGTCCTATTCCAAAATACGATTTTCTCTATTCCATTCAAGAACATATCTTTCTGTAAGTTCTCGTAGTGAATTTTGTGACAAACGCCACAAATATGGCAGTTTTGGCAAGAAGCCTAATTTAATTGCTGAAGCCAAAACCGGTTTCTTATATGCGAGTATTTATAAGGTTCAATAACCTTTATATTATTTGCCATGTACATTTGTGGTTATCTTTTACAGTTAAATTAAATTATTCCAATGGAGAACAATTAAAATTATTAGATAAGATCACGCTTAATACAATTGGCATTGCCATAGACGGATCTATGACAGTTGGACGTCCCAGAAACCAGTAACTACATGCATACCTAACGCATATGTCTAAATAAGTACTTCAACACATGCTCGTTTCGAATTCAGTTCATAAAAGAAAGGGCCGTAGTGATCTTTAATGTGGCTTAACAACACGCACGCGGTAGAAAGTTCAGAGCTTAGAAATCTTAGCACGCAATAACTTTCCCGACTCGATATCATACAACACATTGTCTCCCACCTCTTCTGCTGACGCTTTTTCAAACACAGATAATATCGTCCATAACATGCAGTTGCTCTATCATAGTGCTCTATAGTGAATCGCCCCCAGAAGGGTATCTGGTTCATCGTTTCAGGGTATGTTGGTACTAATAAGATTCTTTGAACCTTCAAGTTTCAGGTCTTTATCTATTACAGTTTTTGAGAAAATAGATAAAAGCTGAAAATGAAAACAAATCTCAGAAGTGCTTTAATCGTTTAATTTGAATTTTGAACTTGTTCTGAAGGCTAATGGTATCTTCTAGAGAAAAAAAAAACGAGCTATATCGGGCTATAAGACTCATGAAGAAAACGAAGATTTTGTTTTAATTCGATTTTAACTATGCTGCAGTTTTACCACAATTATGAAACTAGTTTTTTAATGACTCAGCGAATTTCCTATGGAATTATGAGCTTTTTAAATCTTAACAAACGGTACGCCATATTGAAAAAAATTAAAAATCATTTTTCTACTTACATTTTTTACTTTTAAACAGCAGAAACGGATCTTACGCGATTATTGTACGAGAAATAAACATACAATATTAAAAACTAAGATGAGTATGAAGATAAGATGAAGAAAAATAAGATGAATACAGTCGTATTTCAGAGCAACATTATGAACATTAGATATCGAGATATTTGTTTTAAAAAAATATTTTTTTTAATTATGAAGGTTTTTTTATACTCTACTTGTGACTAATCCTCCTCGCTATCCTCGTCAACGACAGTAATAATATTATCTTTATTGAATAAGGTGTCGAGCATTGCTGCTGGTCTGGCGTTTAGGCAAATATTGTCCGTGGGCTAGATTGAAAATTATTGCAACAACGTGTGGACAACAACCGATTGTCCTAAGTCCAATTGCACAATATTTGGATATTTCACTACATGGTTTATATATAATGAAACATCTGTAAACTTTTCTTCCGATATGACGAGACTGTAATTTAGAATTCAATATGTTGGTTTTATCTACTGAATAATTAATTATATTATCTGATTCGTTCTTCATCCCGGCTAAATATGATATTGTTTGTTATATTGATAAAAACCCGTAAATAAGTTTTTCAGTCCTTTTGGGTCATTTCTGGAAAATCCATTAAATCATAAGATAAGATTCTCTCGAATGGAAGTTTCTTTTGCTGCCAACCATTTTTATCTACTTCTTCAGCTAGTGAATGGTCCGTATTATTCCGAGATTTCATAATATCAACAATTTCATATGAATACTCTACATCAAAAGTAAAGCGTTCGCTGTACTGATTGGGAAGAAATGATGCAATCCTATAAAAACTACCAACTCTGGGAAGCATTTTATTGTCGAATTTCTGGTCAAGTAGATGATGTTTTCAACATTCCGTGTACTGCTTTTAGCGATCAACGAATTTTTGTCACGTAACTTGAAACATTAGATTTAGTCGCTGTTAAGTGATATCGTTTGCCTTTTATTTAGAGCATCAATACTTGATAACCTTTTTCCGCTAAGTGCGCTTGAACGTCACGAAACCCTCGGTCAAGAACAAAAACATCACCCGGTTCTGATGAGTTGCGAATAGCGTCAGGAGAATCGATAATGTAATAATGCTACATTTTGGATTATTATTTTTAGGCGTGGACATAATTGCATTTACATGCAGTTAAAGTGACACGTCTTGTTTGTATTTTGAAACAGAAGATAATAATAGCATAAACAAGGTTTCTTTTTAATGTAAACAGTAATTAATTTATAAATGAGAAAACATTGTTAACGACTTGAAATAATGGTGCCATCTTATTGTTGTTGAATAAACTCATGATTACGCGGGATATTCAGGATATTCTTTAAAACGTAGTTATATCATATATAAACAATAATGCATCGGGCTGTTTTAATTACAATAGCAACTATAATGTTTACACAAATTATTAAAATTATATAATAAAATAACGACTTTCATCTTATGATTTTTAAAATTATATATGTAGGATCAGGAATCAGACCTTCGTCCAAGTTCATTATTAATAACGATGGTAGCAATTGGTTTCATTATTTATTTTAAACCAATTACACGGAACTAATGTCTCTAAAGAATGTACAATTATTCTCGGTATTTAAACTAATTATAATTATTTTGCAAAACAAAACACTTTTATCAACGAGATTCTCAGCGATTCGTTGAAGACGTGGTGCGCTGCCCCGTGCGGAGTCAAAGTGATCTTTAAGATGACGGCCCCGCTCCCATCGACACGACGCACGCTCCGCTAGAGTGACTTAAACGCGAGGATAGTCGTGTCACTCTTGACGCTAAATATATTAAAGCGCCGTCATATGTTATTTTTTACTGCTACAACAATCTTATTAGTTCAGGTTCTGCTGTTTAAAGAGCAAAAAAATGTAAGTTAAAAAATGGTTTTCAGTTTTTCTCAATATGGCGTACCGTTTATCAAGGTATGAAAAACTCATAATTCCATAGGAAATTGGCTGACGAATTAAAAAACAAAATAGTTTCATAATTGTGCCAAAACTGCATAGTCATATCATATCATCGTTAAAAATCGAATTTTTAAAAAACTTCGTTTTCTTCAAGGATCTTATGACTCGATATGGCTCCTCATTTTTTTTCTAGAAGCTGCCATCATCCCTCAGAACAAGTCCAAAATTCAAATTAATCTATTAACGAATTTCTGAGATTATTTTTTCATTTTCAGCTTTTTCCGTTTTTCTCAAAAACGGTAATAGATAAAGACCTGAAACTTGAAGGATCAAAGTATCTTATTAGTACCAATATACCCTGAAACGATGAACCAGACACCTTCTGGGGCCGATTCACTATACTTATCGCCCTATCGCCTATAAAACCGTATTATTATATTCTAAGATAGCGGGTAGTGTTTGTGCTATTTTCGTTACAGTCAAATAATAAAAGGCAATTAAATTTAGATTAATAATTCAATAAAATTTACAATTGTAGTGCGATTAAAGTTATTAATGACGTCAGAAAGTTTTTGCTATGCAGTAAAATTTTAGAATCATATAGGTGTACCGTACGAGTTAGACGTAAAAAACTATATTTGATCATGGGATATATGATAAATTCTAAATGTAAAATATTGAACAGAAATAAATTGAGAACAATATAAAAAATGCTAAAATATGACCAAGCATATACTCGAATGCTATGTAATTGTAACAATTCCAGTGTGGAGGAGGGTACGCGGGTGCATTTTGAGGTATCCTTCGAGCCGATATTCACGGCGGTGAGCGCGGGCCAGGTGACCGAAGTGCTGGCGAGGGAGCTGCGGACGCTAACGGCTTTCTACAAAAATATCGACATCTTACAAGATACACTACATATTGTGGTAAACATTGTACTTTCAGTCACAATCAGTGACTTTTAAAAACTTTAAAACGTACTTAATTGGTAAAACGTGTGAGTGTATTACATTCCTCTACCTTCCTTTTCAGGGATAATAGGCGTAATGTTACGTACATTTTTAGAACGTCACGCCAACATGTTTCAGTTTCGTGCAAAGTGTGTAACTTATAAAGTTTGAATATAAAGACTACTTATTTCAGACTCACTTTCCTAATGTACTCTTACTACTTCATAATTTAAAACTATACCTATCTAGTCTTTGTTTTAGCATGTACATTTCAATAAACACCATTATTTTAATTTCGACTCATTGTGAATATCCCACATGTTAATTTTTACAAATATTGAGCCCCACAAATACGTAAAAATTTTGCGTACTTACAAAATTTTGCGCCTCGAAGATCTCATCCATATCTCTGTATTCAATATTTAAGAGGGCAGCAACAGTTTCCTACGTATAATACGTATAATTGACATATAACGGTGTTGTAAGAGCTTACTCGTGCATTGCATTGCATTATGCAGATCAGGATTTTTGTACTACATATTATTTAGTGTAATTAAAGGCATCATCAAGGACAGCCGCATTTCTATTGACATTGACAACACACATGTAATAGGCCCGTACAATTGTATTACGTTCTTTTCAGGAAAATTCTGCTATATCGTCACAAGCTTTAAAGGAGAGCGACACCACATTAGCAGATGAGCCAACTACAGAAGCGATATCATTTGATATTGTTGAAGAATTGAGAGAATGTTCACCTCTGACCTTGCAGCTGTGTTCCCATTTGCCGTATAACACAACAACCTATCCGAACCTTGTGGGCCATTCTTCTAAGGATGCTTTGATGCGAGATCTCGTGGCGTTTAGAGAACTATTAGACGCAGAGTGTTCTCATCTGGCGCAAGTGAGTAGAATTTTATTACATTTTTTTCCTTGATATTTATGTAAATCATATTTTCCTTCATTTGAAGGAATTTCATTTCACGCACAGAATTTGCATTTGCAAATTCTGTGCGTAGTTTACAAATAAACGAATATAGAAGAAGCACGTGAGGTTTGTCCAGATGGGGATATTTAGCACTAGGTGATCCGGGTGTACCCCGTAAGGGACACGGCGTGACAATATTGAAGTAGTAGCTTGATAGTTAGTAATTAAATGATCAAAAAGAGTGTGCAATATAAATAGGTGTTCTGTTACAGGATTTCGTGTGCCAGATGTTACAGCCGCGATGCGAGGGCTCGCGGCTGGCGCAGCCGTGCCGCGCGTACTGCCGCGCGTTCCACGCGGGCTGCGGCGCGCGCCTGCCCGAGCGGCTGCGCCCGCACTTCGACTGCGCACGCTTCCCGGACTACTTCGGCCCCGGCTCCTGTGCGCCAGAACCAGGTCCAATATTCATTATTTAAAGCAATACGTACTTTATATTGGTCTAGATAAACAAATTCGTTCAGCTAAGCGGTGACACTTTTAAATTATCGCTAAAACTGAAGAATGATCGAATACGATGAAAAGAATAATATTTATTTATGGTAGGAGCGAAAAAGTATAGCCTGTAAGTATAAATCAGTAAGGTGTTAAGGTGTTAAGGTGGTAGTGTAATGGAGGTGATGAAGGATGAGTGTCCGGGCAGAGTGCCGCGGCGCGCTGCGGCGGCGGGCGCAGGCGCGGCGCTGGTGCGACGGGCTGCCGGACTGCGCGGACGCGCGCGACGAGCGCGCGTGCCCGCACTGCGCCGCGGCGGGCGGCGGCGCGCTGCGCTGCGCGCTGCAGCCGCGCTGCCTGCCGCCGCACCGCCGCTGCGACGGCACTGCGGACTGCGCCGATGGCAGCGACGAAGCGGGATGCCGTCAGTTACAATAAGCTCTAATTATTTTGTTGCTCCTATACGATCAAATCAATTCAATTACACTATATATTATCTGTATACACTAGCGTTTTTATAATGTACGCTTCCAATAAAGTTTTTGTCACTGTATTTCCGTTAGGCATGCTATCTTCCGCAACCGAATAGGTTACACGTGTAGCGATCGGTAGTTCCTGTGGGAGAGACAGGTCACATTGGAAGGAAGGTGTAGGCAGTATGATAACTTGTACTGTCACTGACGGAGATTTTGGGTTATAAAGCGGCTCATAGACCATAGATTTAATGTAACATCATGCTTGTAATCCCCGAAAAGGTAGGCAGAGAACTGTAGTACACTCCCACGTTTCACCAGTTACGTTTAAGTCCCATGGAATAGGTGGCGAGCCTTTTACCATACACCGGGCACAATTCCAGACTCCGAGACACTATTAGAAAGACTGAGCCAGAAAAATCTAATAGCACCCGACCCGGGATTTGAATCCAGGACCTCCCAATTGGCAGTCGCGCTTGCAACCACTCGACCAATGAGGCAGTCATAGATTTGTTAGTTTAAAATAAAAATCTTTATATGAAAAAATATTTACGTAACCCTTTAATAGCTGGTTAGATACGTATTCAACGTGAACGTCAATTTAAAGAACATTTGGAACCGGTTCATGAAATAAACGCCCGAAATAAACAAAGTATCTATGTATATACTATCTATACAGTACCTGCCTATGCATGCATTGTGCTGTCACCTGTCTATCAGATTTTTTGACGCTTTGATGTCGTTTCCGGAGCTAGTATCACCTGTCAGTGATTGATTTAAATTGCCTTTTAAAGCAACACTAAGCGTCCCATCGTGGGTGCTTCGATGAATAGGAGTAAATAAGTCGGAATAAGGGCTCGTAAAGGCCGCGATAGTAATATTTAGAAAGAGTGTACGTTATGCGGGCGCAGTGTGGATAGCCCGGTCGCTGGCGGCGTGGCGGCGCGAGAGCCGCGAGAGCACGCTGGGCGCGGTGCGCAGCCGCGCCGGGTACGCGGTGTGGGCGCAGCGCGGCCGCGCCGGCAAGCTGTGCGCCGCGCCGCACGACCGCGACCGCCGCGCGCTCATGAGCGTCGCCGCCTCGCTCTGCACTGCGCTCACCTTCAAGTAATTACCTCCATGTAGAATTATTTCATTTACTAACACGCGTTAGCATTAGAAATTATTAACGTGATTTTGAAAAATTAAACACCTAGTTTTGTTTATTTCTAAATTTTAATACTATGTTTATTTGTCGTGCCATTGAATTTTTGGCTTGAATAATTGGTAAATAAATGTATATTTTATATTTACTAGGTCTGCGGTCTCCGCCGAAGCCGTGCCGGACGGCGAGGAGAATTCGGAAGAAAAAGATCAAGATGACGAACGAAAGGACCCACCGGAATACGTCGAAGTAGTAAATCCGCAAGCAACAGAAATATCCTTCGTAAAAAGTGAATGTCCTGAACGGAAAGTTATCAAAATCATTTGTGATCAGCTAGGTAAAGTTAGCAACTTATTATTTTCATTATAATAAGACGGACTACCGATAATGCATGCGTGTCAAATTAATATGTATTCTATTTAATTAAGTGAACAGTTATTGTATTGTGAAAAATTAAGTTACGAGAAGTTACACCAGTATTCGTGAGCAATCTGAACGGTAACCGCATTGCAAAAATAATTGCATCAGATTATCATATTATCATCTGTTACGAGTGGTTTCTGGTAGGATTTGAGGAATGACGACATAATTCACTATTTCACTAATATTAATTTCATTGTTT